>JARVGS010000127.1:11389507-11405346 GCA_031762315.1 Hypsolebias antenori
TGGAGCACAGGATGCTCTCCACTGCACACCTGTAGAAGGAGGTGAGGACTGAGCTTCTCAGACCAGCTCGTCTCAGCAGCCTGAGGAAGTAGAGTCTCTGATGAGCTTTCTTGATCAGGCTGGTGGTGTTGTTGCCCCAGCCCAATCATTCAGATGCACACCCAAGTACTTGTAGCTGGAGACCACTTCCACCACAGACACCCCCCCCTGCAATAGTCTGTGTGAGTGGGTAGGTGTTTTTTTCCTTCTGAAGTCCATGACCATCTCCTTCATCTTCTTCACATTGATTTGAAGGTTTTCTTCCTGCAACAGCTCCCCAGATGTTCCACCTCCTGCCTGTAGCTGGACTCATTGTTTGTGATGCATCCCACCACTGCTGTATAATCTGCAAACTTTATAATATGACAGCCTGGATGGGTCGGTATGCATTCATACGTTAGCAGAGTGAACAGGAGGAAGCTCAACACACAGCCCTGGGGGGAGCCCGTGCTGAGGGTTATGGTGGAGGAGAAGTCATGGATCCTCACTGACTGTAGTCTGTTGATTAAGAAGTCCAGGACCCAGTTACAAATGGAGGAACTTAGTCCTAGTGTGAATAGTTTGTCCATCAGGGTCTGGGGGATCATGGTGTTGAAGACAGATTTGAAGTCCACAAAGAGCATATGGACGTATGAGTCCTTCTGTTCCAGGTGGTTGAGAGCACTGTGGACCACAGAGGAGATGGCATCCTTTGTTGATCGATTCTCGTGGTATGCGTACTGGTGAGGGTCCTCGTTGATGTTGATGGTTTTTTGATGTGGGTCATGACCAGTTTTTCAAAGCATAGTGACTATCTGGGTGAGGGTTACCGGCCGATTGTCATTCAGCCCAGTCACTGTAGAGCACTTTGGAACTGGGATAATGTTGGCGGTCTTGAGGCAGGTGGGAACTGTTGCCAGTGTGAGGGAAGAGCTAAATATGTCGGCCCCACAGAGCTGATCGGCACAGTCTTTCAGCACTTTCCCCAGGATGTTGTCTGGGCCAGTTGCCTTGTGAGGATTGCACCTCCTGAAAGTTCGCCTTACTTCTGCTGAGGTCACACTGAGGAACTCTTCTTGTGGTAAGGTGATTCTGGTGCAGGATGGTCTGTTCTGGTCCTCAAAGCGTGCATAGAATCTGTTGAGAGCACCAGGCAGTGATGGATCCCTAGGGTATTGTGCACCTTTGCCTTCATAATCTGTTATGCACTTAATGCCCTTCCATATGTTCTGTGTGATTTGTGAGAAGTGTCCCTGGATCTTCACGTAATTTATAATGAACCTTTTTAGTATTTGTTGGTAAATACATTTTATGGTAGTACCTCCTGGCATTTGTGTGTGTGTTTTAATAAGTATTTTATTACACAGTTGAAAAGTTATATTTATGTCTAATCAGGCACACGCTGTATTTTGCTTCAAAAACTTTGGTCCTGCATTGACAGCCCCAATATTAAAAAGTGGGATGTTGTTTAAAATGTAAATAAAAACTGAATGCAATGATTTGCAAATCAAGGTTCTTTATTGTCACATATTGTCAGTCACATCACATATGGTACATGGAACGAAACTGTGCACTAAAGGGCTCAGTTGCACCCAAAAATAGCAAAAATATAAGCTATAAAAAAGTAACAGTATACAAAGTACAAGGATGTAAGATATACCGGTACGTAAAACAAAAGTAATATAATATGGTAATATGGTGTATTAAACAGCAGCTTGAACATGAGTCTGTTGTGAGCAGATGGGTATGAATACAGCAGCTTATGGGTAAGAAATCAGCATCTACTGATAATATCTAATAAACTCACTTTTTTCCCCCCACAATGGAACACAGTGTATCCAAAACTAAAAAAAATTGTACAATTTTAAAAAAAGTTGATTTTGAATTGCATTTCAGAGTTGGAACAGGAGCAACAACAGGTTGTAAAGTAAGTGGTGACTACAAGAAACATCTAATGGAGCATGTTACACCTAATCAGATGAAATGGCAGAGGTCTGGGTATTAAAATATCATTTTGGAGAGGCAGAATCACTCAGAAGTAAAGATGGGAAAAGGTTCACCCGTCTGTGAAACGCTGCATTAAAAAAAAATAGGTGAACATTTTCAGGACAATGTTCCTCAATAAAAAATTGTAATGATTTGAATATCCCATCCACAGTTCATCAGGAGAAATCTCTGTGTGCAAAAAGCATGTCCAGAAGTCTTTGTAACTAAATTCACCATAACATCAACAAATGCAAATTAAAGCTCTATTTTGAAAGCCTGCCTCTCTGATGGTATGGGGGTGCATTACTTCCTATGACATGGGCTGCTTACACATCTGGAAAGACACCATCAATGCAGAACCGTTTAAATACAGGTTTTAAAACGACATGCTCCCATCTAAACGATGACATTTACACAGATGTGGTGTTAAAAAAAAGCATTGTTAAATCTTTAAATGGCCTTTTTTTTTGGTTTTGTCTGCTTTTTAGAGAAAATGAGCGTCATCCCTCTCTCTCGTTCGGAGGTCTTTGTGGAGCTGAGGAAGGAGCTCTATGAAGATAAAGAGTTCCATCAGTCCGATGTTCACATCTTCATCATCATGGGCGCCTCGGTGAGAGATAGGAGTCTGTAAATCTTCTCTTTGTCCTGCTGTAGCTTTAGCTTCTGCTATGTTTTCACTCAAGGCTGCATAACCAAGGACTTTGTCATGATTTCAAAAGTAAGTGTGTTGAAACCAGATGTTGAAGGTGATTTCAACAAGCTTCTGCAAACCAGCGCTGCTCAGGCTGCTTTCAAAAGCCTCTAAAAACCTCAAGGTTCCTCTTTGCTTCTCTTCTAAATACAAAAGCTAAAGAGAGTCTTTTCAAACGGAGTCATTGATTTTAAGTTATTTACAAATGAATGTATCTGGTTCATTTGTTCTTTTGGGACTTAAGAAACCAGCTAAAATCATGAGTGCAGCAGCTACTATCAATATCATCTAGGAGCTGTGATATTAAAAATCTATAGTAGAGTTTATTTGTTCTTAAAAGTTTTTTTTTTTTTTTTTTTTTTTAACACCTAAACAAAAACTGATCAAGTTGAACAGTTCAATCAAAAAGGAAACTAAAGAAAATTGACCAGCACGAGTTTCCTCCATCTGTTTCAGGAGAACTTAAGAAACTAAATCATTTGAGTCATTTTAAAAGCATTTATTTCCTTCTTTCTGTCTCTGCTTACATTTCAATTCATCAAGGTTTAGTCTCAAGGTATTTTTCAAGTTTTCTAATACAGTACATGTATTTAGAAGTACTTCTATTTAAACCTTTGAAATCTACATTTAAAACAACCCTTTTTAAAAGTAACATATAACTAAACTAAAGCCTTGTACCAGCTGTGTCCTTCTTATCTCACTGTTTGCTCTTTGTGGAAGAAAGGTGGGATTGTAGCTTTTTTTTTTGTTTTTTGCACAGTCACTGTCTGTCAGCGTTTTTCTTTCAGGGATGTTTGCAGGGAGATCAAGGACAGGGTTGGGCTGAGGGCAGCCTCGCTCTGTTTGTGCCTGCTTTATGCTTTATGGATGTGTTTTCATATTTATCCAATACATTTTATTTGTACGTCTGTACCTAAACACTAAACATTTTTTTACTTTACAAATGTGCGTTGTAGGACAGAATCCTGCTTCTGACCCAGAGAACATTAGCTAAGAAGTCCAGAGCAGATGCCCTTAAATGAAGTGTCGGGGTTACAGATTGGGGAGCTCCCAGAGGAGGATTATAACTTTTAAAGGGAGATGAGGAGCAGCTAAGATCATTAGGTTGTGTTTGAGGTCAGAGGAACATTGTTAGGGGAATTACCTACTTTTATTTAGTTCATTTCTGATTTTATGGTGTGTTTGATGCTGTTTTAGTGTTTATTTCCCCCTAAAATATCAGTCAATTTTCCCCAATAATTACTGATATTAAAGGCACTAGTTTAGGAAACTGTTGATTTGTAAAACATTTTATAACTGTGCAGTTTAACTTTTGAAGCAGCAAGATGATATTTGATTTCATTGGGATTACAGTCACAGTACTGTCGTACCACTGAAGCATCTTAACACTCGGGTGTAAACAGTTCCAGATTTTTGGCTATATCAATTAACTAAGGACTAAATTTGAGCTTTATTTTGATTCTGTGCTTTTAATTTTGTGTTTGGACCCTCAGGGGGATCTGGCAAAGAAAAAAATCTACCCGACTCTGTGGTGAGTGAATCTCGGTGGCATGGCTGATGAATCTGGAGCCTCAGATGTAGGATGTGTTGAAACCCGTGTTCCTCTCTCCCAGGTGGTTGTTCAGTGACGGCCTCCTCCCTGAGCAGACGTATTTTGTAGGCTTTGCTCGCTCGGACCTGACAGTCGATGCCATCCGGACTGCTTGTATGCCATACATGAAGGTAGAACGGGACCCGATCCTATATACATGTATACTGTATTTTTTTGCCATATAAGTCACAGCTTTTTGCATAAATTTGCAAGTCCTGCTACTTATACACCAAAGCAACTTATTTACGTTTTTTTTCTCCAGATCTATAATGCAATTTTGGCTGAGAGCTGACAATTTCATTTATTCTGACGTGGAAAATGTTGAACACTACCATTTTCAGCCACTAGAGGGCAGTTGAGTTATATGGCAATCCAAGTTTCTCATTAATAGATAAACATGGCTATTTATGAGACACTTGGCTTGCGATACAAAACCACCTTTATCTCGCTCTGGAACTCCTGGAGCAAATGTCAAATCAGCTGCATTTCACATCAGTGATGACTCATAACAGATGTGATTATACAGTGAAGCCACCTATTTATGGATTTTTCCACTTTATTAGACGTATTTGGACTGATATGACTTATATGGTAGTGTGACGTGTACGGCGGAAACTACGGTGATTAATCAGTTCCATGTGATGCATATGTTAAACTGCTTGTTCCTTCTGGCTCAGGTGATGGACACAGAAGCAGATCGGCTGTCGGCCTTCTTCAGCAGGAACTCTTATATAAGCGGGAAATATGCAGACGGGGATTCCTTCTCCAAACTCAATTCGCACATCCTGTCTCTGCCGGGGGCAAGCGGGGCAAATCGTCTCTTCTACCTGGCACTGCCACCGACGGTCTACCACGATGTGACCAAGAACATCAGGCACCACTGCATGAGCACAAAGTCAGTACAAACTTCACTGTCATCTTTTTGTGTTGTTTTCTGAACAACACGCTGCTCATCTGAGCCGGCAACATGAGTATTTAAAGATGCTCTGATGCTACTCCCTCTGGATGGACATGTGCTTAGACAACACCCCCCCAAACTTTATATAAAATGAACCATTATCAAAAGTACTTTTGTTGAAACAAGATAATAGATTTTTACACATTAGAGCTTTCCAAATAAGTCTGCCAGCAGTATATTTTATACTGTGAGTAAAACAAACCATGCTTAGAACGATTAGTGGAACACCCTTAATCAATACCTGCTGCCATGAAAGACAGACAATCATGTAATTACCTCTGTCTGTCTCTTTCTGTTAGCAAAATGTCATGAACCACTGGGTCGATTTTAATAAAATTCTGAAGCTGTGTGTCTGCAGCTGGTTAACTTTTGGAATCAACGCGATTCAAGATGGACGCCACAGCTGATCGACCTTAGCCAAAACAAACAAACAAACAAAAACAAACTATGAAGGGTCACCTTGAAAATGACTTTTTCCTCTGTGGAGTTTGTGTTTGGAGCCTCCAGCTCCAGAGTTTAAATAAAAATGAACAAATATACTGTATTTTTTTCTTTTTCCTCGTACAAAAATAAAATAAAACGAGGAGTCGAAATATTTAAAGTTTATATCTCCAAAGTTTGAACATTCTCTTTATGTATGAAGTGCTGAGTGACTGCATCGATATGAATGTAATGACTGTGTGGAGGTGAAACACTCTGATCTGTTCAGGGGTTGGACCAGGGTGATTGTGGAGAAGCCGTTCGGTCGAGATCTTCAGAGTTCGGAGGAGCTGTCCTCTCACCTGTCGTCCCTCTTCACCGAGGATCAGATCTACCGAATTGATCATTATCTGGGCAAAGAGATGGTGCAGAACCTCATGGTGTTAAGGTCAGAGAACCATCTTTACAAAAAGTTGTTCTAGATTCTGTTTGTTTGGCACGTTGTAAAAAAAGTGGGATCAAATCTAACAGTTCATCAGAGTTGCTTTGCTCTTTAACACCAGCTTCTGAAAAAAATTCATCCTTACCACCATGCTTTTGTTCATATGTTCTTTCCCTCCTGTGGAAGGAGAGCTCTTTGTGCTTCAACTCTCCTGCTGTAACAACCTAGTTTAAGACAAATAAAACTGTGACGTTACATTTTCAGCAGGGCTTGTTGGACTAGAGAAGCTCCTGTGGAGATGCTACAAAACAAATTGAATTTGGCTCCTGCTCAAGAATCAAACTGAGTCTAAATGTTTACGCATGTTGTCATGAACAGCTGTCTCGTCACTTCGTCTTTTGCTGAGCACGGGAATAATTGTGCAACGTTCACTGCAGGTTCGGAAACCGCATCTTCGGTCCAATCTGGAACAGAGACAGTGTGGCCTGTGTTGTTCTCACATTTAAAGAACCATTCGGGACTCAGGGACGAGGAGGATACTTTGATGATTTTGGCATCATACGGTGAGGAAAAAACACAAATACTGTATGTTTGTTTTTGGTGTTTATACTTAAAGCTTAATGATTTCAGATTGAATTATTTTAATGGTAGGTAGATCCATCTGAGAGGAAACATTTGTTCCCTTGTTGAATATTAAATATAAACTAGGAAAATTGCATTTCCTGTGAAAATACACTGTGAATGTTTGTTGCAGTAGAACTTATTGAAAAACAGCTGAAATAAGCTATAAAAAAGCATGCTGAAATGTAGCTGAAATGGAAGAACAAGCCAAAATTAGCAGAAGAAAACAGAAAGAACACATACAGTATTTGCTGAATTAGTTTTAAATAAGCAGAAATTAGCACAAAAGTTAGGAAATTAACTTAAAATAAAACTGAAATTGGCAAAACATAGTTGAACCATAGCTGAAAATACAGAAAAAAGCTTAAACTACCAGAAGGAAGCAGAAAGAACTGAAATGACCTATAAATGTGGAATTACCTGAAAAACCTCAAATTAGCATCAAAAGAGCTAAATAGTAGCTGAAAGAGCAGAAAAAGCTGAAACTACCAGAAAAAAACTAAAAGTAGCATAACAAGCTGAAATTAGCATAAAGAAGTTAATTTGGCTGAAAGTAGCAGAAATTACAACGAAAAACTTTAATTGATCTGAAAACAGCTGCAATTAGCAAAAAATGCTAAAACTAGCTGAAAAGTTAGAACAAGCTTAAATTAGTTGAATAAATCAGAAAGAACACACATTTGCCCAATTATGCTGAAAGAAGCAGTAATGAGCACAAAATAGTGGAAATTATCTGAAAAAAGCTAAATGTTGCCAGAAACAGCTGAAACGTAGCTATAAAAGCATAAAGAAGCCCAAATTACCAGATGAAAGTGCAGAGAGCTCATTTTTTCTGAATTAGGTAGAAAAAAATTGAAATGAGTGCAAATAATGTGGAATTAGCTGGGAAAAAAAAGAAAACATAAAACAGGTAAATGGTAGCCAAAATAGCATAAACAAAAGCTGAAACTTGCATAAATAAGCTGAAAGGAGCATAACAAGCTAAAATGAGCAGAAATAAGTTAGAAGAAGCCCAAACATGTTGTAGTTAGCAGAAAGAATCTGAAAGGAGCACAAAACAACCAAAAAAACAGCTGAAATTAGTTGAAAGTGAAAAAAAAGTTTGAAAAAAAGTTTAAATACGCTCAAAGAACCTGAAAGAAGCTGAACCAGAACAAAATGTGAAAGGAGCAGTAAAACGTAAACACATCTAAAGACATGAAGGTTGAGCTCAATTCATTTCCTATGGGGGGAAAAATGGCAGAAAAGGCTAAATATTTCAAAAAGCTAAAGTTGCACCAATACCAAAAGTCAAAGCAGAATTGTCCTGAAAGAGCTGAAGGTTTTCATAAACGATTTTAAATGATGAATAGCACAAAACTTGTGGAATGAGAAAGATGCTGAAGAACGTACAGAAGAAAAATGGATCCCAGTAGTGTGAATGTTTCATGAACATTCACACAATGAGCAGAAGATGAACTCCACTTACTGCCCCCTTTCTAGTAAATATGAGGCCTATTTCCACAAACTAAACAACCTTCCATGCATTTCTGAAAGTAATAAATTAGGGAACAGAACATTCAAGAGCTTTATAAACAGCACATGGGCACCAACAAATGATCAGTGCCAGTGATACAGATCACTGCTCCATCAGCGTCCTGCGTGTCTTTTGTATGACCACCTGTTCCTTTTGCCACCATCAGAGATGTCATGCAGAACCACTTGCTCCAGATGCTCTGTTTGGTTGCCATGGAGAAACCAGCCTCCACCAGCTCTGACGATGTCCGGGATGAAAAGGTACAGCACTGCCTGGCTCCAACAGAACTGAAGCATGGCTGGTATGGAGAAAGTTGTTACAAGAGGTCTTCCTTCTTGTAGGTGAAGGTGTTGAAGTGCATTGCTCCAGTGACGATGTCAGACGTGGTGCTGGGTCAGTATGTAGGAGATCCAGATGGGGAGGGAGAAGCCCGACAGGGTTACCTTGATGATCCCACGGTACCTAAAGGATCAAATCAGGCCACCTTTGCCACCGCTGTGCTCTATGTCCACAATGAACGCTGGGATGGTAAAAAAAATAAAATACTATCTATTAAAATTTTAACTTATTCTTTGAAGTCTGTCTTCACGTTGTTGAAAATGTCCCTCCCCAGGTGTTCCCTTCATCCTGCGCTGTGGAAAAGCTCTGAATGAGAGGAAAGCTGAGGTGCGGCTGCAGTTCACGGATGTCCCAGGAGACATTTTTGAAAACAAGTGTCAAAGGAATGAGCTGGTGGTTCGTGTTCAGCCCAACGAGGCCATCTACGCCAAGATGATGAGCAAGAAGCCTGGAGTGTACTTCCACCCTGAGGAGACCGAGCTGGACCTCACCTACAAGAGCCGATACAAGGCAGGCTCAAGCAGATTTATTTATCCATGTCTTACGCTCATTAGTCGCATACTTGTCCCTAGAACAAAACTACTTGATGCAAATGAATTTGTAGCTGCTGCTGAGGTTCATATTTTCACATTTTCTCCTCAGTCTCAATAGTGTAAATGTTTATGAAGCATTTACACTATTCTGATCCATTTTTCTTCCGTTTATAGCATCTTTCTTATTCCACAATTTTTGTGCTATTTCAACAAATTGTATATCAAAACGTTCAGCAGAGGGGCGCTATGACTTTTGGTACTGGTGCAACTTTAGCCTTTTCTGCTATTTTGTTCTCATAGAAAATGAATTGAGCTCATTTTCCACCCTTCAAATCTTTAGATGTGTTTACAACCTTTTACAGCTTCTTTCACATTTTGTTCTGGTTCAGCTTCTTTCAGCTTCCTTGTGCAAATTTACACTTTTTCCAGCTATTTTTCAGCTGTTTTCTGATCCTTTTAGATTATTTCTATTAACTACAACATTTTTATGCATCTTCTAACTTCTTTATGCTAATTTCAGCTTGTTATGCTCCTTTCAGCTGATTTATGTAAGTTGCTGCTTTTTCCACTGTTTCAGCTACTTTTGTTTTTAGCTTTTTCTGCTAATTCCACATTTTTTTGCACTCATTTAAACTTTTTTCAACCTAATTCAGCAAAAATGTGCTCTCTCCACTTCCTTCTTTCTGAAAAATGTAGCTACTTTTCAGCCTTTTTTTTTTTCAAATTTTTTTTCAGACTGTATCCACTTTTAGTGCTCATTTCTGCTTCTTTCAGTCTAATTGGGTGAACATGTTTTTTCTAATTTCTTCTGCTAATTATGATAGTTCTACCTCTTCAACTACTGGTATTTTTATTTCAGTTTTAGCATTTTTTGGCTAATTTCAGCTGTTTTCAGATAAATTCGTTTTTTGTAGTAATTTCTGCTACTTTAAGCCTAATTACTTTTTTCTGCTAATTTCAGCTTTTTCCCTGCCATTTCAGCTACCTGTACTTTTTAGCTGTTTTGTGCTAAATTTAGCTTTTTCAACTAATTCTACTTTTTTTAAGTTAATTTCAGCTCCTTCCACTTCCTTTTGATAGATGACACGTCTTTCTGCCTTTTCACTTTTTTTTGGTCCAATTTCAGCCTTTTTTTTTTTAGCTAATTTCCTAATTTTTGTAATAATTTCTGCTCATTTAAATCAAATTTAGCAAATATGTGTTCTTTCTTTCTTCTTCTAAGGCTTGTTTTTCCATTTCAGCTGTTTTCAGCAAGTTCAGCAAAACTGCATTTTTGCAGGAAATGCAATTTCTGTAGTTTTAAAGTAGTTTGAGCTGACTAACATGCAAATACATTTTTTAGAGCTCAATTGTGGAGAAACTGACAAATTTGCTGTCACGCTTCTCGTTCTCAGGACGTGAAGCTTCCTGACGCTTATGAACGTCTCATCCTGGACGTCTTCTGTGGGAGTCAGATGCATTTTGTCCGCAGGTTTGTTTCTGCAACACTTCACAGTTTGTAAACCAACCTTTGGATTTAGCTTCACTAGATGGCACCACAGTGCAGCTTCACTGTGTCTTGGCCTAAAAGAAGTTTGACATGTTTTACCAGAAGTGGCTTGAATTTTTGATGTCTGCAGTGATGAACTCAAGGAGGCGTGGAGGATCTTCACCCCACTTCTTCATCAGATAGAGAAGGAGAAGCCACGACCTATTCCTTACAAATATGGAAGGTAGGGAACGTTTTTAACTTGGTCCTTGCTTGACGATATTTTTTGCAACCAAACGCTCAAATTTTCTTTTCTTTCATTCTTAGTCGCGGCCCTGCAGAAGCAGACGACCTCTCTAAGAAAGTTGGATTTCGTTATGAAGGCACTTACAAATGGGTCAACCCTCATAAACTTTGAAATGTAATAAGGGCATAGGAGGAGAGTATTAGTGAGGCAACATGGTCCAGTACTGGGGAGTCCTGGAGGAAGGGGGGGAAGGGTGGGGGTCACTGTCTGGATCCATCAGGTAGCAAAAAAAGAACCATTTTAAAAACATCCATTCTCAGGTATCACAATTGTTCCTTTGAGCCTCCTTATCAAACATTTAAATAAGAACAAGTTCATTTTTACAGCAAATATGTTTTTATACATTTACAAAAATAGAGTTGGTCATAATTCCCAAAGGGACCAAGTTTATGTTCAAAGACTGAAAATGGAAGCTAGTTGTGTAAACGGTCTGCAGAACTGGCTCCATGTCACGGCCTGTAAGAATTAAGTTCTCTGATGGTGAACAGAACAAAGACAGAGCATCAATCGAACAAGCAGCTGGGTCACGTTAAGACAAACCAAACATGGTTATCCAACAGTCCCTGGAGTCCTTCAGCTGTCACTATTATGTCATTATGTTATGCTTTCACTAATATATGAGATTTTTATTTATTTTTTTCCTTCACCGGACCAAGAGTGATGATTGCAAGAAGATGCGAGACATTTCCTCTTGGAAGCATTATTCCTGCTCAAGTCTTAAGAGTCCTCCTGGGCCAGAAAAGAAGCTGCAGCTTAGCCTCTCCCCTGCTTTATTCCATTTTTTTGTTTACATTTTAAACTTTTAAACATTCATATTTTAACATATTTCCAGACAGTAGTGTGCGCTGCGGGTCAACTGAATGCCTGGTGGCAGGCTCGGCGCTGCTGTTCACAGAACATGTCAAAGGTGGCTGAGCCTCTGTCGCTTCAAATAAACTAGTTTTACTTCTGTTAATGTTTTTTTGTGTTTTTCTCGTACTGATGTTTTAAAGCACATTGATGGGAGGAACCTTAAACGCTGGCAGGACAGTTGGTTTTTCTGAGCTGTTCTCACAAATCCTGGTACTTGAGACACAGTGACAACATGTAACTTGTGCACCAACCATTCTGCTAAACTACAAGCACAATTCCTGCTTTACTCTCAAATTGCCATTCTAACTAAAGCACTTTTTTTTTTTTCAAAACATTATACAGTTTTGCTAAATTTGGCATTTTCATGAAGAAAATCTCGTTTTCACAAGGAACACACCGTTATTTAAAATTCTAAAATAAATTGCCGTACTATACTCACTAACTCATCACATGGGCAAACAGTTTTTTACCATTAGCAATAAGAGCTTTAGTACAAAAGGGCAACAAACAGGTGGGCACTTCTGTTTTGGAGCAAAGGATGCCAACACTGGAAACGGACCCAGAGGACTGAGAATAAGGAGAAGGATGAGGAAGGCCAAAGGCCGTAACCTCTGATGAACTCTGAGCCACTTTAGTTGACCATGTGCTCAACCATGGTCTAACAATAAGGGAGGCAAAGAGTGCAGGTACACTGCATCCATCATCCAACTTTATGAAATGAGGATAAACTGCAGTATGAGTACAGTAGTACAGTACTGCATGTGGACTGTTCTGAAAAATAAAAGTATTTTTGAAGTATTTGTGTGAAATGTATTCATACTTTGTATTTCTACTATTTGTATTGCAGAAATGAAGGATTATCAACACAAGGATGGGAGCATCTTCCGTCTCCTGAACAGGAAACTGAAATAGTAAACAGGGTTAGGATTATTTATAGGGTAAAGTTATTTCCCACTTATTGTGGGAAAAATAAAATATATTTTGTTGGATAATTTAATTATCAGCTCATTCAATAAATGTGCCACACAGGAAAGCTCTTTTTTAGCCCAGGTTTAATCTTGCAAGATGAAGCAACATTGAAATACAAGCATCAAGATGCCGAATGTCGCTTCGTCTCCAAGGTCTGCTCACAAAGAGTTAACCAAAGCTTAAATACCTTTTAGACAGGAGGTCAAGACAACTGCTTCACAGTGGTTGAAGTTGTCAGGTGAAGTGCTCCGTGCTTCTGCAGGCTCCAGTTTGCAAAGGCAAAACTAATGCGCACACAGTTTATATAACATTTGACATTAGTGAAACATCCATGACCTTTACTTCCCCATCATTTGTTACAGTGTGTGTTCTGAGTATAAAAATATACAACACACTGTATGTACTGTTTAGTGTAATACTGAACAAGAAAAAAAGTCCCAAGTCCTTATGATGATTGGAGAAATGTTTTAATTCCCATCATCAGTGCTTTATAGTCAGCACAGTGTTCAACTGGTTCTTATGGTTTGTGTCTGTCATCAGAACAGAATACCATTTTGAGAATAACATTGTTTTGAATGTAAAGTTTCATTTTGAAGATGAGGGGTTTTGTCCATTGTGTTTGTTTTTGAATTGTGTGTAGAGTTCTGAGTACGAGGCATGCTTTCAGAAAATATGCATAAACAAATGAGAAAAACTGTAAAACGCCTCAAACAAATCAACAAAAGGACGACTGCAGACATGACACCAGAATTTATTCAAATGGAAATACTTCCTGTTCATTGGCACCAAGTATAAACTTTAGGCAGGATCACAGTAACAAAAGGCGTAGTGAACGGTGATGGCCACGAGTTTGGCCATCGTGGTTCTAAAAACAGTGAGATCCTCACAGCTTTTCACTGAAGTGACTTTTTACATCATCTTAGCAACTAAACAGAAGTTGAATACTGTACTTACAAATTTTATATTCAGTTCAAAAACATCTGAGATAAGTTTTGTTTGAAAATCTGCAAGGGGCTTGTGCCGCTTGCCCTCATATGGCATACCGAGTGGAAAACTAGGACTTTACACAAACTCAACCAGAACAATTCAGTAGCTGGTTTGTTTAAAATAAATGATTTTAAAAAAAGGCCAACGATGCATTATAAGGCACATTAGCTTTGTAAGTTAAAAACAATACCTTCATGTACATTACATAAAGGAAATGTTAATGAATTATAATTAATGAATTATTTACAACACCTAAAAAGACGAACTGAGGTATTCTATTATTCACTGGACGCAAACATTAATGCTTGAAGACAATGTGTAGTAAAGGCTGGTCAGAACTGAGTCTTTAAAGACTGAACTGTCTCAGAAGTCTATTATAAAGTGAGAACTAATGAATTATTGTTGCAACTACACAGACACATGCATTCTGATTACATCATGCTCTGAAAAAGCTTACAAGTGATCACAATGAAGTGATGAGAACAAGTTCTCAGTTATATTCAGAGTATTTGTAGTTATACTCAAGAGAGTATTCAAGTTTCAGTGGAGACTGGAGAAGAAGAAAAATCTGAAACAGATATGTCGGAGTTAGTTTTTGTAGTCTTGTCACCGATTGCCTGGCTGGAGTTGATAAGTTGCACCATAGCTGTTGACGGCCGTCCTCCAAGAAGCTGGTGACGGGTGAAGTGGTCATGTTCCCGTCAGGAAGGCGCTCCTGTTAGTTTTACCTGTTTACATGTGCTCTGGGTGGTTCTGCAAGCAGCTGATGAACTCTGTGACAGGATGGCCCTGGAAGCAGATCTGGTAGACGGCGTTGAACAGAGGGAACCTGCAGAGGGACGAGAGGCGTTCATGAGAAAACCCACGTCTCCTCGAGCCTCGGCAGGACAGCGAGCTGCTCAACTTACTTGTCAACCAGGTTTTTGTGTTTAAGGATGAGATAAACCTCAGCTGCCGTCGCTGGTCCCTGCAGCTTCTGTCCGTTCAGCATCTCCCTCTCCAGATCCTCAATAGACTGAGAGACAGAACGTGAAACAAGGAAATAAATATCCAAGAAAACAAACCAAAACTAGCTTCATCTACATCTAGCACGTCTCATATTAAGGAACAGATTTAGAAAAACAAGCCCATCTCATCTGTAACCATCAGCTTGAGTTGTTTGTAAATTTATTTGTATAGACACTACATCAGGAGGCACGTTCAACAATTCTGAGTTTGTTTATAAACCAGGGCTATTCAAGTGGTGGCCCAGGGGCCAAACCAGGCCCACGAATTAACTCAGTCTGGCCCACCAATGGGTTCATTTTAAATAAAATTAGATTTTAAACCATAAAATAAACTTACTTAATGACAATAACTAGCCCCTGAGCTCTTGGCTTTTAGTAACTGTGCCCCCCTGAGCAACTTAGCTGAATAGCCCTGCTATAAACTCTTGGGTCAACTTATTCTGAACGAGGAAACTGAGTTTTCATTCCTAGAAGACATGATTCTGAATATAAACCTCAGATACCCCAACTCACCATGAGTGAGAACTATAGCAGAAAAAAATGGATCTAAATGAATATAAAGAACGCCAATGGGCGGCAGAGCAGCACAGTTGGTAGAGCTGCTGCCTCTCAACGAGCAGGTCGCCCTGGTTCAAATCCCAGTCCGGGGACCTTTCTGGGTGGAGTTTGCATGTTCTCTCCGTGCATGCATGGGTTTTCTCCGTGTACTCCGGTTTCCTCCCACAGACCAAAAACTTGCATGTAAGACTGATTGGTGAGTGAGCGAGTGAATGGCTGTTTGTCTCAATGTGTCCCTGTGATGGGCTGGAGACCTGTCCAGGGTGTCCTCTGCCTCTCCTCCAGTGACTACTGGACATGGGCACCAGTGACCACCCATGACCCGAAAAGGAATAATCAGGTAAAGATAATGGATGGATGAAGTACACCAACACAGGGAAGCAGTGCAGTTGGAACCAAATGTCTCAGCTCAACTAGGCTCTCAGCATTAAGTTATGTAGCCAGATCTTATAAATGTGGAAAAGTCTAACGAGTCTCAAGTTTAAATAGGCTCATGTTTATTTCTAACATCCTTCTACCAATATACCCACTGTCCCTCCTCTGGACATGTCCAAACCATCTCAGTCTGGTCTCTCT
>JARVGS010000127.1:11517687-11530171 GCA_031762315.1 Hypsolebias antenori
ACAGGTCCCTCTTGTAAATGAGTCCCCGTGGCTCAACGAGGCTAGCCTGTATAAATAAAGGTTGAATGAATGAAAATGACGTAATTGTAAAAGTAAATTAAAGGCCTCAAAGGAATGCATGTCACCCGTCGTCTTTATTGCCAGTTTTAGAAAATTGTCTTTTGCTGAGAAAGAACAAAGTTGCAGCTCTTTGTCTAAGCTTGAGCAAATAAAAATCATGTTCAATATTGCCAGTACGAGCTGGAGATAACCCTCAGCTACCACCACATCAGATTTAATCTCAGTATTTGTCCAATTGACTGCACCATAGCCATTTATGTGTTAGCTAACACAGATTAGCTGTGGCAGCCATCTTAATCTGAACTGACTCCAAAAGTCCATCACTTGTTGATGTGCGTCCAACAGTTACTGCTTCAAGTTTTATCATGATCCACTGCTTCACGAGATGTTTTACTAACGATACTGACGAATGAACACACATACAGAACTTTACTGCCGTTAGCGGTGGGCGACAATAATTTAAACTCACTCTGAATTGAAACATCTGTAATTCTATATTAAATAAATAGTTAAAACTCTGTTGTTCCTTCCAGACCTTCAGTTCAGACTGGATGAGCGCAGCGCTCACAGCAGCCTGGAGCTCTTCAAGAAAGACACGGGAATCATCTACCGCATGCTGGGCCTCGACCCCACCCAGGTCCAGGACAACCCCGAGCGCTTCAAGGAGTGGGCCGTGGTGTTCGGCGACGCGAGGATCGACAGCGGACGCCACTACTGGGAGGTCACGGTCAAGAAGTCACAGGAGTTTCGTGTGGGGGTGGCAGAGGCACAGATGTGCAGGGACGAGTGCGTCGGCACCAACAACTCCTCCTGGGTGTTTGGTTTCGCTCAGAGGAAGTGGTTCGCCATGACCAACGGCAAGGTGGTTCCAGTGACCCTGGTGGGAAAGCCTGACCGCGTGGGGATCCTGCTCGACTACGAAGCGGGCCTCCTGGCGCTGGTGGACACCGTGAAGCCCCGGATCATCCATGCCCTCAAAGCTCGGTTCAGTTCTCCTCTCTGCCCTGCGTTTGGACTTTGGGACGGGGAGCTGCTCACACACTCGGGTCTGGAGGAACCAGAGGGCCTGAAGTGAAGCGGGATCAACAGATGATGGTACTGGCCACGTGGGCCAGCAAACGGGATCTGATACTTCGGCCGCACTTATCAGGATCAAAGAACCTTTCAGGAAAAACAGCAGTATCTTTAATGGAAATCACTGAAAGCTGATGGTTAACTTCAGTTAATCGTCACAGCTCCTCATGCGAGATCTTTGTGTCGTTTGTATCAGAGACGTGTGTGCGCTGCATGTCTGACCTCATAGACTAACAGGGTGGCTGGACCTGAGAGGAACTTTTACTGCCACGTTCTTTTATACTGAATGCTGTGGTATTTCTCACTAATATAAACTAGGGGTGCACCAATAAATTGTCCGGCCATTTATCGGTCCTGATTTCCTTAATTTGGGGAGATCAGCCGATAACATGAGAAACTGATTTTACAGATTTTTCGTAGTTTTACAATTTTCTAAACTTCATTAATATTTCAGAGCACTACCTCATGGCCAGTTAAACACGTTTGTATTGTTTCTAGGATATTGTTCAAGGGTATGTTTTTCAATAAAACAAGATTGGACAATTGAAGGTGCATTGTGACATAACACCTGACAGTGTTGCTTTAAAACTAATTTGCAATTGGCAGGTCAAGCTTTTTAGAAATCGGTGATCGGACAGGAAACTGCAATAGGGGCACCCCTACTATAAAGCTCAAATCAAAACGTCTTTCAGTCCCGTGTTCTTGTATTTTGTTTAATAAAATAAATTGAATGAAACCGTTTCAGCAATTGTTTACATTTCACAGCAGAATTATTTACAGTGAGCAAAGCAGTGCAGAAGATGCAGATATTCTGTGCAAATGTAATAAAATTCCTTTTTTTAATGACCATTTATTGTACAGTAGTTGTAAATTTAGGTTTTAGAAATGCTTGACAAAGTTTATATAATGAGTTAATGCACATTTTTAAACATCTGCTGGTAAAAATCTCATCCATCATCAAGTTGTTATCCTAATATGAACCATTATTCTGTTTTTTACAGGATAAGAATGAATGACTGTAGCTGGTGTTAGTCTGCGGCTTCCGGGTTATTTTTTTATTTCCGCCCGCCAAAAAAAAAAAAAAAAACCTACTGTACTGGTAATTGGTCCTTGTAAGCACTGAAAACTAAGTGAGCTGGGAAAAGTTCAGCAGGCTTAAAATAACCTTTGACATAGTTCCAATCTCCTCAAAGGATAAAAAAAATACATGTATATTTTTTTGTAGATCTGAATGACTTTTTGCTCCTTCAAAGATCGTGATGAGAGATTATTTTACATTGTATTCCATAATTTGATTGGTACTATAGAAACAAACTGTTGGATACAGGTACAGGTCTGTAGTTTTACAATGGCTGCATGTTGGTGAAAAACCAAACAATTTAAGGTTAATTATCAGAAATGTGCAGACAGTGAATATGTACAGATGAGAATGAAAACCCAGGCCCTGCTGTACATGTAATGAACACAAGCATGCTAAAGTGCACGTTCACAACAAAACGTTCTTCCTACACAATAACTCAAGTCTTCACTTTTCGAGACAGAACAATTATTAAATTCACTGGAAATCTTACAGTTCACAGGGGACAAACTCATACTAATAAAATACATTTTATTTCAAAAATAAATATATTTTTTAGATATTTACATCCTATTAGCATTTATCTATCAAGAGCTTTGCAGCAAAGTAGCATTTATATTTCCACACAAGGCAAATCACGGTATCAGTTCTTAATTACACAATTTAAACACGCATTGATTTGCTGTGTAAGGCCTTTGATGTTCTTAGCATTAAAACTAACATTTAAAAAATACACAGCATTATGTCTGTGATGGGCTTTGGTCAAAATAAGCATTACACACATAAAGCCATCTCGTATAAACTCTCAAACTGTTTTCTCTTACTGGGTGAGACACCTCTGTCGTGCACGCTCAAACCGGAGACAACCTCTTGTGAGACAACACTACACCATCATGCTACTCCTACAAAACATTTGGACACAAATTATATTTAATAACCCTTACAGAGAATCTGCAGTGCTTCAGCCTGACAAATCAAGACAGTATCTTCAACAAATCAGCACATTTATTCTCAAATACTACATTTCTGCAGCTTGGGGTCTGAGAATTAGTTGTGAATAGTTGAGTCATTTAGCCATAATGTTGGTATGAGTCATCTGTGAGACTGACCCGAGTTATTAACAGAAACACCTGCTGGCAGGAACTGCAGCAGCAGTCAATGGTGGCAGTCTACAGTAAATTTATAAAGGCTAATGTGAAAATATCTTGTTAAAATGTGCTTTTTTGTAATGTTGCATTCAATGACAAGAAAAAAAAAACATTTCAGGTATTTGGTTTTTGGGACATAAACCAAGAAAGTAGGTCAAGTTAAAAGCTGGGTTGTTTGTTTCAGGGTGTAATTTTCTAATTCTCCATGGACTTCAGACACCTGCATTTCTACTCTTAAGCACAGAAAAAGTGACAATTTTCATAATATTCCTTGAAAAATTTATTTCATCATTTCTCTTTTCAGGTGAGCAGGACTAGAATAAAATGTTATGAAACTGTAACAGGGATCAACTTTGGACCAAAACATTTAAACTGCTCATTCAAAATGTCCCCTAAATCTGGAACAAACTAGATAAATGGCTGCTGAGAGGTTTGAATATTGGACATTAAGGCTGCATGAGTTTTACTGAGATGTTCAAAGAAATGCTGTATTTATTCCTGAGTTAAACTTAAAAAATATCTAATTCAAGCTTTGCGTAGCAAACCCTGATGATCCCGTGATGTTCAAAGAGTGCCCTCCATTGTGTCTAGTGTGGTCTTCTGCTCCTCTGTGATGCTGCCCGAGTGGCTGTCGTTATACACACTGAGGTATTTCTGCAGGATTGAAACAACAGCATCATGGCCAAACTGCATGGCGTCGTCCAGAGGTGTGTTGCCCCACCTGATACAACACAGATATGGAGAAGTATTGTCTCATCTTCAAGTCAAGACAATGAGTCAGTATCAGATCGGACTCCTACCTGTCTCTAATGTGAGGATTCACTTTACAAATTTCAGTGAGGAACATTAAAGCTTCCTCATGGCCTACAAAGAAGAAAAAAAAAAAAAAAAGCACAAAGAACAGAAACCATGTCACGGTAATGTAAACGCTGTACTGCAGTGACTCTTTTATAAAGGCCAAAGTTGTCAGGACTGAATGAGTGAACTAATGATGAAATGTGTCACCTTCTGCAGCGGCGATGTGAAGCGCAGTGCGTGAGTCATAGTCCCTCTGGTCCATGTCCACAGCTGAAAGAGCAAACCTGCAGACAGGAGGGACATTTACTGGAACTAGTGACTGAAAGAGGCCATCACAGGCTGTTCAATGAAGAGCTGAGCTGTAAAGAGTATCATTTTTACAAAAGGCTGCATAGCAACTACAGTACTTTAGTACAATTTAGTACAAATATAAATTCATTTACAGACTGGCTGTGTTGAAGAAAATTAAAAGAACAGATCGATGCGGTCTGGTAAAGAAAGAAGACCGTATATCTGTATTTATATGATATATATATGATACTGGAATATATGATATATATATGATACTGGAAACTATATTATATTATAGCGGTTTAGTGAAGTGTAATAACTCCATTTTAAACACCAGAAGTTCATGCTCAATAATCCAGGTAAAAATCCAACAATGTTCAGTCAGGTCAACTGGACGTTTTTTGTTTTTTTTCCTGAGACGTTTCGTCCTTCATCCAAAGGACTTCTTCAGTCCGAGAAGTCACAAACAACCCACAAATACCACATTCCCATAGTGGAAAAAAACAGTTTGCTGGTGATAAGATGGTTTCAGGGGCCTGCCCTCTCCTCCGTCAGCCCTCGATTTGTAACCTGGATTATAGAGCATGAACTGTTGGTGTTTTGAACTATTTTGGCTGTGGCGGCCAGGGAGGAGTTGATGGGGGAGGGGCGGCCCCCATAAACCATCTTATCTCCATCAAACTGTTTTTTCCCCCCACTATGGGTGTGTGGTATTTGTGGGACTCAATTTTGTTTGTGGCTTCTTGGACTGAAGAAGTCTTTTGGATGACAGATGAAACATCTCAGCCGAAAGAAAAAAAAAATGTCAAGATGACCTGACTGAACATTGTTACTTTTAAAACTGTTTTGATGACTTGTACTGACTTCTAACACATTTTTAGTTATTAAACACAATAATGACACGACCAGTGAACCTTACAAGTGCTGGTAAACATTGAATTCAATCAGACCTTCTTTATCTGCCTTTATAAAAAGCCATCGTGTGTAGTCACATTTAACATACAAGACTTTATTGACCAAATGTCAAATCCTTATTTTGTTTCTAGCCTAGCCTGGCTGTTCTAGTGAAGAATGTAAGATAGTGTTTATTTCTTTTTACAGACCTCCTCAGGGCAGAGACGTCTCCACTGTACGCTGCAAACATCAGGTTTACCACTGACTTGTTCTAATGGATGAAATTAAAATATGAGCAGAGTTGCTTGGCTTTGGATGGTAAAGGGATGAACATTAATGTATACAGCCTGTGTGGTTGTAGATCACTGTAAGTCTGATTTGTTTTTCACAAACCCAAGCAGGGACCAAACTTACCGGATCATCGTCCGACCGTCTCCTGGGGTCGTGTTTTTTGGTGAAGTGCCTCAGGTTGTCATAGTTGTGGAAGTTGAAGTAAGAAACAAGCTCCTTTTGGACCAAGTGGTGAAAAGTTACAAGTAGGTTTTCAGTAAAATTACATTTTTTATATGCAGAGTGCGTTTTGTTTGTAACATTAAAGAACAAATAAAATCTGTAGAAGTTCAACCTGACAGAAGTGAATGCCACGGACACTGTTTCCAAGCCGATCTAACGGAGGAGACCAGCACATAACGCCCATGACATTTGGAACCACCAGCAGTACAGCGCCCGAAACTCCAGATTTTGCTGGAAGGCCCACCTAGAAATGGAAAAGCAAAAAGGGAAGCCTGGAAAAGGATCTCATGAACTGTTATCAGCAGGGACACTAATGATCTTCAAAACATAGCTAAATTAAAATGAAGGTACTCACGTGGAAGGCAAACTGCCCGGAAAAGTCGTACATCCCGCAGGAATGCATGAGGCTCAGCGTGTTGCGAACGGCTTCGGCACTTAACACACGATCACCTGTGATTGGACAAATGCCTCCGTTGGCCAGCGTGGCAGCCATGACACTTCCTGACTCACAGTTCACCTCAATGGAGCACAGCTGGAGCAAAGAGACATACAGAGGCTTTTACAAGCTTCACTCACAAACTGCAGGAATAAGACTAATAAGACACACCAATTTGTTCGTTTTGTCTGTGACTACAGCTTCCTGGTGTTCCTTAAACGTATCACACAAAGTGAGCTGGTTGTTATTAAAGTGTAACAAGAAACAACTTTGGGTCAAAATATTTAAACTGATCATTCAAAAGTTCCCGTAAATCTGAAACAAACCGCATAAATGACTGCTGAGTTGTATGAATATTGGGCATAAAGACTGCATGAGTTTTATAAACCGAGACAGTCAAATAAATGAAGTATTTATTCCTGAGTTAAACTGTTTTTAAAAAGTATAATTCAAGAAGTGTGTAACAAACCCTGATGATCCTGTGAGGTTGCTGCTGTGGTCTTTAGGTGATAAATGCTCTACTGCTTTTAACCAGCTCATCACTAATTGAGTTTGTTACAGACAAGAAGATTACACAGATTTTATTTGATCTTTTTTGGGGGGAAACAGGTGCTCAGTTTGATCGTAGAATATGTTATTTAGATCAGTGACTGGAAACCACAATGAGTGATGAGTTAAAACACATGACACTGCAGAATCCACATAGATACGGTAAGTGGACAAATCTGGTGACTAACTGGCTTATTGCTACTATTATGGTAATATCCTCAAAGTAACACTAACATGATGGTTTTCTTTACATGCTTCTCATTTGAATCAGTTAACAGTTTTCAAAAGCACTGAACTCCAAGTACATTTAAGGAATTTAACCTAAAATTGTCAGACAAATGTTCTGTATATAGACAAAAAGTGAACTCAGTCAGGGACTTATTTATTGTCTGGATGCAACACATGTAATGTTTCATCATTAATATAATTTCTGTAATATTTGTGGAGACATTTCTGTCTGGATAAAACTGATGAACACTCGATCTGGTTACCTGAAAGTAAAAGTCGAGGGCTGCAGTCATATCTGCACTGTCAGGAAAGCACTGTAAGAGTTACAGTCAGAGTCAGCACACACCTCTGTGTATTAACGTCATCATGAGAGGATTTCAACTAGAAGACAAGAATAAAACAACACAAACCTTTTTCTCTTTGAGGTAATAACCAATTGCATAGTTTCTATCACCGGTCTCTCTCTCTGACTGGAAACTGCATTGAAACAACAGATGTGGAAAACAGCCTTTTATGAACAAGAAGAGTCAAGAGAACTACCTTGATGCATGCTCAATAATCCAGGTAGAAAAATCTAAAAAAAGCTAAATCTGGTCCTCTGGACATTCAAGAGGACCAGATTGAGCTTTTTTAGAGTCAAGAGAACTGTTTCGTGTTTAATAAAGCACAGCTCTTACGTTGCATTGCTGAACCCCACGTACTCCGCACCAGCTGTCTTTTTCAAGAACTCCATTATCTGTAACATTTTATTTAAAGACAGTTCAGCAGGGAAACAATTCAAAAATAATAATAATAATAAAAAAAGTGACATTTCAAGACTTTACTTACAAAGTCAAATCTTTCTGCCTTATTTGCATGAGGCTGTCAAAAGAGAAAAAGAAGAAAAAGTCATTTTCTACAGTCAGACCTGTAGGGTGTGAGGAGTGTGTCCCTACAGGTGGCAGTGTTCGAGTGCAGACTTGGGTGGGTGGTGTGACATATCCACGTTGTAGCTGAGAGTGTCACCCCAAGTGGAGACATGCGCTGTGTGGCTCAGCTGTTCATGGCCATGCTAGAATTTCATGGACCAGTAAAGGATCCTTACCGAGTCATGCAGAGACTAAAAAGGAACAGAGCTCACATTCATATTTGATGCCTGCAACTAAAGGATAAAATCACAGATTACTGCGAGCTGAGGAGAGGACCTATAGGACTACAGCTGTTAGTTTTTATGGATTTACAGGTAGTTTCATGTCTTTTTTGAATAAGACGTTCAGATTTTTATAGGCGGCAATTTCCATGAGTGGGAACACAAAAAGGACTAACAAGGAGTTAACAAAAACTTTGTCCTTCTGCTCCTATTTATTTATTTTATGAGCGCAATCTTTTATCCTATAATGCTTGACCTTGTAAATGTTAAACACAAGATATGCCCTGCTTGTTCAAACACTGTCTCCCCATCTACACGCAGAATCAGGGTGACAAACACACCCTCTGATCTGACAGCTGCAATTGGCCATTAGCACACACACACACACCCCTTTTCTACCGTCTGTCCCTTACTGCTAAACTCGACCCACAGCTGATAGGAGGAGGACCTTCTCTACAGTCAGCTGTGAAACTTCAAAAACTCTGTGGAGCACACAGGACCATAATTAGCTCACATATAACATCACATGTTGACAGCGTGTCATATGACCATAGTCCAGCTGCCACAAAGACCCAAAGGTCAGGACTTACATGTCGCATGGTGATTTTGTAGTTCAGAAAACTTGAGAAATATTCATCCAAGGAAAAGTTCAGGCTCTTTGCTCAGCTTAAACCCTGTGTGCTTCAGTTCCGACGTTTCAAAACAGCTTTAATACAGTTTTCTGAACGAGTTTATCTCCTACAGGCTAAATACAAGAACAAGAGTCACGTGTGTCTGTGTGTGTTTCACCAAAACATTTCATTACATTAACACAAAAACTTACAATAATGGCAACATAATGTTTCACAAGGAGCTAAATTTAATAAGCCTAAAAGTTCCTGTATTGAAATTAATTATATTAGAACTTATTAAAATAGAATAAAACGTGTCACAAACAGCTTTGAATCCAAACATAAAAATTATATATTTTTAAACCTGATCAGCTGTTTCTGAAATTCTTTTGGTTCTTTTTTCTCTCGAGTCATTAATGATGGCTGAATACTCTAGTGAGTGTTGGAAAATATAAATATCTGCATAATAGAAATTAGAGGTGATTGTCCTTTTCTTTTTTTATTTATTCTTTACCTTAATCAAAGAACTGATGACGATAGCTCCAGCATTCACCATAGGGTTGTGTGGTTTATCTGCACAAAAAAATAAATTAATTAATTAATTAAAGTGTCACTGCTGTGCCTCTAACCATAAAGGCAATAAACCCCTGACAGTAGAGATATATTTCCTGTTGGGGGTGTCTATTTACCATTAGCTAATAAACCAAACTGGCACATGGCTACAAAGGTGAGGGGATAAAATGATTAGCTCAACATTTACCAGCAAACTTTTGGTTCTATTAAAATTATGGCTCTGTCCAAAGCATGCTGAAAACAAAGGTTAGTACAGACCCTGATCCAGATTTGAAAACATTTCAGTGTAGATGAGGTTTGCACACACAGAGGAGATTAAAGAAGATTAAAGCCAAATTAATGGTCTGTCTACTGGTAATTCTGTCAATTGACATTTGTGGTCAGAACCGCGGTGGTCTTGTACGCATGCTTGGTTTTATGATGGTCCTGTTTCCTTTATTTCTTGTTTGAGCTGAAACGTTTAGTCAGTTTTGTTTTAACAGGCAGACATTGACTGACTCCATAATTTATAATAATCCACTGGGTGAGACTTACTGCTGAACAACTGGACCACTCTGAAAACCACTAACAAAGCAGCTACTTCACACACAAACATGTAAACAAATGTGAGGACGTGCTCAGCCGACTGACAAACCTCTGAGTTAGCAACTGTGAGGTGTTCGGACACTGCTGTTAAAATTATTCTGATCATGTATATTTCATTTTCACTTTTCATTTCACCTTTATTTAACCAGAAATAAACATTAAGAACATATTCTGATTTACAGGCCTGGCGAGCACCAACAGGCTCTTGTAGGGTCAAGTGAAGTAAACACACAGTATCACAGTTAAAGCTTGTTTTTGTATACGTCAGATAACTGGTGGTGGTTACGTAAATCACTCGCCTTCTTCATTTAGCGACAGTTTGTTGAACTTGAATCCACTGGGCTCCTTGCCCACAAAGCGGTGAATGTGTTCACTGCCAAGCTCGTGCACGGCAATGGCGTATTCCAGAGGCTTCACACATGACTGCAGGCAGAAGGGAACCTTGGTGTCACCCACTGAGTGTCTGCACAACAAAGGGGAGGCACAGAAAGTGAGAGCAGACGTAAGGCTGTACAAAGGGTGCAGCAGATAGCACAGATCAATCACTGCTCACCTCTGCCCATCAATTGTGCACAGAGATACACCCCAGAGCTCGGGGCTGAACTTTGCCAGCTGAGGAATGTAATTAGCTACCTGAATAAATAAAAACATAAACATGTGTGAGTGTGCTGCAAGGAGCATGCAGACATTGAAAGTGTGCGTCTCGTACTTACACATCCTCCCTCTTGTTGGTGTGCGCTCTCGTACATCTTATTGATCTGCTCGGTAAACTTTTCAAAGTCAGGGATGATGAACTTTTTTCTGAAAGCCTTCGTCAGCAGCATGATGTTGTTGCCCCCACATCTGCAAGAAAAAAAGAGGAGGAATTTAAAATCCCCTAATACAATTAGTAAATAGTTTATTGTTATTCAGGCCAATTAATGTTTGTCACATATCATTAACAATGGAAATGTTACGAGTTGGAAACCTGCTTTTCTAAACCGTGTGGTAATTTTAATCAAATGATAGATTCACTTTCTCCTGTTGTTGTCCAGGCAAGAGAATACTAAATAATACAGCCTAGCTTTATTCAAGGATTCAAGATTTTTATTTGTCATTCATACCCCATGTGGTACATGTGGTGGAACAAAATTATGTACACAGGGTCCCAGTTACATCCAACAATAAAATGCAAACGTAAAACAGAAACAAGATCTAAGATGTGAACTAAGAAAAACATCAACTAAAAATACACTAAGAACTAGTAGAATAAAAACATTACTTTGAACAGCAGCACAAACAAGAGTCTGTGTGAGCAGATGAGCACAATTGAACACAGCAACATGAAACAGATCAGCAGCAACATGAAACAGATCAGCAGCAACATGATGTAATATTTCACAGTGATTATTCTGGTTAGATATTCATGAGTCTAACAGCCTCAGGGTAGAAGCTGTTCCTCAGTCTAGTGGTTCTACACTTAATGCTCCTCAACCTCCTTCCTGAGGGGAATGGGACAAAAAGTGTGTGCTGGGTGAGTGTGGTCCTTCATGATGCAGGTGGTTCTCTTCCTGCATCTGGAGGAATATATTCAAGAAACCTTAACCTAGTTAAGAAACCTTGTCAGGTGGATAACAACAGGTGACTGCCTTTACAGGCGGTCCCCAACTAGAAAGCTGTTTGGAGAAGCTGCTGTGTGTTTACTAGTCTACTCAGTAACTGGTTGATTGAGATAAGCATGCTGATTTATTGCACATATTGTCAGATATACATCAGCTACAAAGCACGTTAAGAAGAAAAGTGTTGAGTGCAAAGCTTGAAGTTTTGTAAGTCTTGATGTTCACAGGCTCTTCGTTTCTCACGTGTGAAATCATCTCTTCACATCATCTTTGTCACAAGAGCAAGGCGTCCAGTCTGGAAAGCTGTGTGCACCGTTCTCCTCTCCCAGAGACCAGGAACATAACAGTTGGAAAATGTTTGACAAACTGTCCAACTGTGTCCACAGTCATGAGCGGACAGTCTGAGTCTGCTCAGTCCAACATCACTGGACTGGATGTCTGAAGGTTTATCATGTCTAAGGACCCTTTGCACTTCAAATTTAAAAACAGAGAAACTGAACAAGCTTCAAAGACAAAAAGCAAAACGTCATAAACAAGCAGTTTACGCAGTGATGTCCACCATCAGTGTTAGAGCAGTGAGTGTTTGTAGTTTCAGAGACGAGTGTTTTTAAGGACTGGAACCGAACAGAGGAGGACAGTTTCATCTTGTTCTGCTCGTCTGAAGCAGCACAGGCATTTTATCCACCAGCAGGGGCAGTGGAGGAGCCAGGGGGTGGCCAATGGTGGCCTTAACCACCTTAGATTAATCTTTGGTCAGCTCAATCCACCCATCCATTCATCTTTATCCGCTTCTTCCTTTTTGGGTCACTGATGCCCATACCCAGAAGACACTGTGCAAGAGGCAGGGGACACCTGGACAGGTCTCCAGTCCATCACAGGGACACCTGGACAGGTCTCCAGTCCATCACAGGGACACCTG
>JARVGS010000127.1:11550691-11573593 GCA_031762315.1 Hypsolebias antenori
TCTGTGGGAGGAAACTGGAGTACCTGGAGAAAACCCACACATGCACGAAGAGAACATGCAAACTCCACCCAGAAAGGCCCCCCCGGCGAAGATTGCATCCGGTGATCATCTCGTTGAGCGGCAACAGCTCTTCCAACTGATCCACCGTGCCATAAAACTGAAAATAAACTAGAAAGGAAGCTTTTTTTGGGCTAAACAAAGCAAATTAAAACAATATAGTGACACATAGACCAAGAACCTAATCCTTTAAGGAAATCTAAAGAAAAGAAAATAATCTAATCTAATAAGTGGGGAGTGGTGGCACAGAAGTTAGAGAAGGTGGGCCTGGGATGGGAAGATCGCTGGTTCAACTCCTGGTCCCGACAACATCAAAATGTGAGTGGGATAGGTGAGACTCCCACACATGCCTCCAACCTCATTTGTCCTACACTGGGCTCTTGAGCAAGGCCCCTAACCCCCACCACCTGCTCCCCCAGGCACCCTAGATTGCAGCCCCCTGCTCCACACAGAGGGCTGTGGTAGCTTGGTGGTCTGCAGTTGAGTCAGGAAGGGTGTAAAAAAAATTGCCAAGTCTTTGTGCAACTTAGTTTAGAAGGGAGCAGCTGAAAGAAGAAGAAAAAAGTCCAATAATCTTATCCATCACCTCAAATCCAAGCTCCCACCAGTGACGTGGAGTGTTGGTCACACTGTCGCTGCAGCATTTAAACTGAAAAAAGATGGTAACAAACATCAAGGAGTTGTACAAAATTGTGTGCCGTCTGTTTGCTAACAGTCTTGTCATATATACTTTTGCTGAGGTTATGCTAATGAAATACTTACATTTTTAAAGAAGTATGCCAACACTGCCAACACCAACAGAGATTTAATTTAAGAACCCATCTGCTAGTAAAGTAGTCTGGGCACAACAATCAAAGATTCTGGCTTTCAGCAACATTTAATAAACACACGTTTTAATGTTTTTAAAGAACATATGTACTTGAATTACTTCTAATGTTTCTGTATTCTTTGTTCTTTATTCTTTTTTTTTTGTTTGTTTGTTTACCTGCTTGAAATCAGCCTTACCAAATGTAACTGGTTGATACTTGGTAGTGGCACACAAGGCTTGTGTTAACGCCTTGTGATGGACTTGCGACCTGTCCAGGATGTCCCCCACCCTCTCACACAGTGATGGCTGGACATGAACACCAGTGACCCCCGTGACCCAAAAAGGATAAATAGAATAGAATAGATAGAATAGCAACAGCCTTTATTGTCCCGTGGATGGGAAATTCAAGTGTAACGGCAGCAACAGATAAAAAGATTCACACAGAAGTTCCTAAATGTTAAGAACAATATATAAAGAAATAAGATAAACAATATCAATAATAATGTTCAATATGTGTTGGAATATTGGTAAGGACAGACTATTTACAGTACAGTATTACAGGCAGAATGTGTGTTTTAGCAGAGGTCAGCATGTATTTAATACTTATTGAGTTTGTTGGGAGCAGTGATGGTTGTAGAGTCTAACAGCTGCTGGGAGGAAGGGCCTGCGGTAACGCTCCTTTCTGCATTTAGGATGCAGTAAACTGTCACCTTGTTTTATACGGCACCTTGATTTATCGTTTTATAACACTACGGTACTTTTATTTTAATTGCATTTTACTATATTTTATTGTTGTCTGTCTGGAACAGGTCTCTCTTGTAAATGAGTCCATGACTCATTGAGACTAACCTGTGTAAATAAAGGTTCAATTAATGAACCAACAGGCAAAAACATTATCGCCCACCTTCGTCACCTCTTTTCAGTTGTAGCACATTTTTTGCTCTCTCGCACTGTCAGATTAAAAAAAAGAACGTCTCTTCTTTGTCTAAATTTTCTGTAGCTGCCGTCAGACTCCATCTCTTATTGACTGTGATGATTTGAAGAATAAACCGTCAGCCTGTCATGTCCATCATCTGCCGTCGTCATGTGAAATAACACGATTGTCTGTAACAACCTGACAAAACCGAGGAGCGGCTTTGATTGTTTTTACATTATTTCAGGGAGTTTTCCTGCTTTAATTTATTCTGAAATCCAAACCCTCATCCTGCTGTTTGATCTTGAAAGTTGAGTTTTGCACAGAAGATCAGCTATTAATCATGCCGAGGTTTTCTCTGCTGGTGATGAAACAGTGCTGTCTTCTGAAGCCCTGCGATGGAAACCAGTCTCCTTTCATGCCAAAGCTTTAAACTATGATCTTATGTTGAGAAAAGACATAGTTCTAGCTATTTTCTCTCACTCCCCGTACGTGTTGTGGCTGACTCCAACCCACTGCTGTTCCAAATTTTAGATCAAAATCTGGTCAAATTTACAGTCAGACGTTTTTATGTTGGCTAAGGTTGATTAGCTGCAGCAGCCATTTTTAACTGTACTGACTCCAAAAGCTAAAAATACATCAAGTAGTTTATGGGATATTTTGCTAACAGAGTTGTCTCCAACTGTTAAGGCCAGGTTTTGTGTTGAGCTCAGAGTATGTGTTGGGGAAAATGCTCAACTACTACTAATACGGACAAATTTAACTCATTATCTGTTGAACTGGTTAAGTTCACCTAGGGTCAATTTTAGAGTCACCAATCAGCCTAACAAGTTATAGCCATTTTGTGTGTCTTATAGGGTCAGGTGGCTGTGGTGGCCATCTTGAATTAGCTTGAGTCCTAATGTTAATATTTTGTAGATGTCAACCCTTTGATTACGTCAAAGCTCATGCTCAATAATCCAGGTTAAAAAAAAAATCCAAGAAAGTTAAGTCATGTCCTCTGGATGGTTTTTTTGTGTTGAAACATTTCTTCTTTCATCCAAAGGACTTCATCAGTATGAGGAGCCACAACAAACTCAGTCCCATAAGTAGCACAGTCACATAGTGGGATAACCAGTTTAATGGTGATAAGAGGGTTTCTGGAGTCTGACCTCTCCCCCATAGTCTTGTCTTGATAAACAATAAATCAATTAATCGCATGGTGAATTAAAATTATCGACCTCATTTTCATTTACCGGCTTTATCGTTTCTTCATGTCTCGCTCTTTCTACTGAAGACACAGCTCAACTCCGGTGCTCTTCACTGACCCCTCGCTTTCTCTTTTCTCTTTAAAATCTGTTTTAACCATCCAAAATCGCAGGCCGACCTCGGGATCAAAACTTCGTCTTGTCGAGCTCCAAAATTCACGGTTGAAACCCGTGCCTTTGTGTAAAAAGTCTTTTCCCTGCAAAAAGAAGTGAGAACTTGTTTACGGATTTTTTTTTTTAGAAAAGCTATGTGTGAAAAGTGCTATGCCAAAGAGCTCAAATCACTGAGAAATGCCATGTCACCATGTCAGCCCATGTTACGTCAACAGCCCTCCCTCCCATTTTTCTTAAAGAGACACACTGCTTAACTATCCATCCTTTGGTTCAAGCAGTCTTATACTGCCATCAGGTTGACAAAAAAGGTACTACACTCCAAACAAATCAACATTTTGTCTAAAATTTGACAATTATTGTTAAATTTCAAACAATATTATTGTTTATTGCGATAGTTTATGAGACAATCGCCCAGCAAAATTTGTTATCGTGACAGGCCTACTCCTCCGTCGACTCCTCTGAGGCAGCCAGCGGAGTCAACAGATGTAGTCTGGCTGCCTCACAGGAGTCGATGGAGGAGAGGGTGGACTCCAAAAACCATCGTATCACCTTCAAACTGGTTGGCCCACTTTGTGAGTGTAATACTTATGGGACTGAGTTTTTTGTGTCTCCTCAGGCTGATGAAGTCTTTTGGATGAAGAACAAAATGTTTCAACACAAAGAAACCGTCCAGAGGACGCGACTTAACTTTGTTGAACCCATTGCTTACTTTCAGAAAATTTCATCGAAATCAATTGAATGATTCATAATGTATTTTGCTAACAGACAAACAAACATGCCTTTTTTGGTGGGGGGGTCATGATGATGATGTTATAGCTACTGTCTTCATAGGGCATAGACAGTAGTAGCCAAGGCTAACAGTTTAGTGAGTGTTTAATGTTTCGAATGTCTTTCTGATGTTTTAATCCCTGCGTCTGTCCCTCCTCAGGTGGTCTAGAGGAGCTGGCAGTGGCCCGCCGGTTGCCCAAGGCCTACAGCACTGGCTTCATGGGCTGCATCAAGGATGTGGTGGTGGACGGTGTGGATGTCCACCTGGTGGAGGACGCCTTAAACAGCCCTAAAATATTACACTGTTCCGCCTCCAAATGAACCGGGCAGAGACAAAACGTTGCGAGACCGAAAATGAAACGCGTCAAGAAACCCTCCTGCCCACTCCCTCCATAAGCGCCATGTCTCCTGCTGTAATTATTTTCTATTTTTGTATACTTTTCATTGCTTTTTGTATGAAAAAATATATATATATGTTCTAATTTTGGTTTAAATATTTTGTTTGTTTTTTTCGTAATTGTTTCTCCTTTTTTCAATTCATATCTACATTTACAGCACATTTATAGACCTTCAACCTTTCTTTGTGAGGATAAAAAGTATTTGTGGGGAAAAAAAAGATATTTTCCTCATACTGTCTTCATTTTAAATCATCACGTTTCGATTTTGCTTCACTCATTACTTGAACGCGGTGGACCTTGCTAATTATCTCTGGCTGTTGCCTTGTCTTGGTGCCATACGTACATTCCCCGAGCATGACCTATAAATGTAAAGACATACATTCGCCCATGAGAGCTGGGACACCGTGTGTTGGCATAAACCTTCAAGAAACCCACTATATTTTCCTAATGAGACTTTTCAAATATCAGTCAAGCTGCTACAGTGTACAAGTGCACTGTTGAAACCACTCAGTCAACCCCCATCTCACATCTTTGAAATTAAAAAATAAAGGAAAAACCTCTCCAGTCGGTCCCATCAGAGGCTTTAGTTTTGAAATATGACTCACTAACACTGCAACCCGACATGATGGAGGAAAGAACTCTGTGTTCCACGACTCTCATATCATTAGTCATCAGTCCAGAAATGAATCATAAATACCCATAAATGTTATAAATATAGACTATATAAATAATACCTAAGACTGTGAATATGTAAGATGAGTTCTTTTTGGAGCTATCATGTACTGTTGTGCGTTCTGTTCTACAATCAGCAGATTAACTAATGTTGACCACTATAAATGCATGCACTTCTGCAATGTTGGTTTTAAATCTGGGTTTTTCTTTGTTTATTAACATTTAGTTCCCCAAAGTTTTCAGTTTTCTGCCTTTTTTTCTCCTTATTTCCCACTTTCAGAAAGTACAGATTTGAAAATGATGTTTTAAGATTGTTATTCCCTGTATTGGTTTTGATTTCTTTGTATTTTTCTCGGGCGCAGTTAGTTTTGCAAGAGTTGTTACCGTATTTGACCTTAAGGAGGTGCTGGAAGCAAAGACTGAAGAGAAAAAGGACAGAGAGAGGAAGCTAGAAGAGAGCTACCACTCAGTTTTTCCACACAAAAGACAATAAAAGGACTTAATTTCATCTTTTTTTTTTTTTATTATTTTTTTATCATAAAGGAACATTCCCGGAGGAGCGCATTTTGTTTTGGCTCTAGAATGAGAAAAAGAATGATAATGAGAGAGAGAGACTGGTGTGTTCTTGTGACTTTTTGAAGCCATAACAGCCGCAAAAACTGAAAATAAAAAAAGATCCATAGTAGATCCTGCAGTCCTTGCAAGTTAACATAGCAGCGCATGGGTTCTGTAACTTTCCGTGGACTGTTGCAACGCAAAGTCGTCTTTGCTGAATGCAATAAACTGAGACGACACTTGTTTTGATATGAGAACCTTGGCAATATTCTACGACTAAATCATGCCTGTTCGTGGTTGAGTATCAAATGGTCTTGTACTTTTTCCCACTGAGTTCTTAATTATGTTTCCCTCCTTAAATCATAGATTTTTTTTGTACAGCCCTGCAATTTTTAAGTGTAAATTTAGCAAATGTGTGACCTGTGGAGGTTTATGTTTTTAGTAAGATACACTGGAGCCGTGTCTGACTTGTCTGTTCACCCATAAAGTAATATTCTTCTGTACATGAGGGGGAATTTACCCTAAAGCTATAATTATGTTGTGTGTATTCAAGCTCCAGACAGGGAAACCATTTCTGGTGTCCTAAGATTCACTCTGTTAGTCTTTTTTTTATTATTATTTTAACAAAATGGGGGGGTTATCAACCCAGTATGGTTGTAATTGGACACAACAGTACGTGGCTTTGACGGAAACTGAATTGCCTTAAACACCTGTTCACGTGAGCAGGTCATAAAGACGTCATCCATGTAACCGTTTACTTATTTTAGCCGCTGTATTAGCCTCATCCCAATAATGTAAATGAGTAATACATAAAGATGAGATTAGTAATAATCCCCATACATAGGGAGGAGGGGGGAAAAACATTCCAGTGGGGTTCTCCCTTGTGGATTTTTACAAAATAAGGAAAAAAAAAAAACTTCTATTTACTGTTTTAAATTTGTTTTTGTTTCTTATTTATGTCTCCATGTGGATAATCCTCCATGTTTGACCTCTGTAAACTACTGTCCGACTGCGCAGACCTCGTCAAAGGGCAGTGCACCGAGTAAAGAGTGGCATGACCTGAACATTACTAACTTTATGGCCTTTGTCTTGTGTTCCTTCCACCATGAAATAAAACGTCTACCAAATGGAGCCCATTGTCTTCTTTTTGTTTTCATTTTGAGTCAGTTTGCATTTTAATACTTTATATTTAGCCCATAATTACTTACTTTCATCTCTGCTTAAAGCTTTAGCATTAACTATTCAAATCACCACTGTCTGTCTGTCAGCAAACTGATTTAATTGAAACTCTCAAAATCACTGGAGGTGCTTCTACAACCGATCGACTTGTGGAGTGAAGCTGGGTCCCCCAGCTAATTACCATTAATCAGCACAAAAATGGCTCTTGTCAGTTTTACAGATATGGAGCTAAAATTTTATGTGGTAGTAGCTGAGAGTCACAACCAGTACTGTTTGGACACATGAGATTGTGCAATCAAACAGCATTTCTGCTTAAAGCAGCGTCGTATGTACAGTATTTCCAATCACCTACAGCACTCTGATCTGATCTGATGGGGATAGAAAGCCCAGAACTGAGCAGAATAGCAGCTGTGCCGTTTCATATATTATACTGGAATCCCACATCTGTCAGAAGCATTTTTATTAAGCCCAAGATTTAATTAAATTATTTGACGTTAATTAAAACTCAATTTAACAATTTAGATGAAAGAGTTGTCCAGTGAGAGTTTCAACTGCAGAAACTTCATTTTCTTGTTAATAAGTTGGAAGTATTCTCATTAAAGAGCTACCCAGGAATCAAATGATAACAATATAGCTTTGTTGTAAACAGGAGACTAAACAAAAAAAGGGACAAAAATCACTTTTTGTGTGACAAAGGAGAAGCAGAGGACCTAAATGTCCTCAGAGGACGACAAAACTACTGAGTCTATCACTAAAACAAACCAACACACTATTCTAATCACTCTGGAAACTTGTTCAAGTCTTGTCAAAGTTCTTCAAATCCTGGACGAGCCCCCACAATGTTGCCTGGATGAAGTTTGTTAAAAGGTTGAAAAATGCATTTCCCAGCAAAACCCTGGTCTTCTCTTAGCTAAATTCCTTTTAAGCTTTTTATCTGAGACCAGCACCTCACAAAAGTGCTCTTTGTGAATTTCTCAATAAATTGATTTGGTTATTTTTAAACTATGGGAATGAACTTATCATTTACATGTTAAGAAAAGTTATTTTTGCAGCACCAGTCTAGCAGTTGCATCACTCCTGATATAGGATCTCTTTGTTTGCCTTTCCAGAGATTTTTTTTTCTTTTAAAAACAGACATATTTTAAAAGCTCAGGGGTCAAAGGTCACACCCTAAGAGAGGGAGTCACCTCGGGATAGATGGATGGTTTGCAGTTCCCTGGAGGAAACCAGGCTTTGTGTTCTTGAGTTTATTTATTACTTGTAGACTCAACAGGACATCAGTCTGCATGGTGATAAAACTAGATGTTTCAGTCCAGGATCTGTTTCTGTTTACACCAGGATAACTATAAAGTCCTTTCAGTAATTATTTAAACTGTGTATTATGTGTCCTAAATTATTTAATTGAATCTGAAAATTAAACCACTGCCCACATAAGACCTGCTTGAGCAATATAATTCACAGTTCTGTCAACAGTCACTCATGTCCTTTTAACATATGTTTAGCATTAAAATGTCATTAAAAAAAACATGTAAGAAATTTGTTTAAAAATATTAACAGTTTTTTATTTGATATTTAGATACAGAGTTCATGTGGCCCTAATATAATTTTGTTATTGTGATAAAAAAATATTTTTGTTGCATTTTAAAAATTGTTTTAGTTCCACTTCTATCATTTAAAAACAAGAGATAAAAAAACAAAATTGGAATTTTAGGGGGTAAAGTCGTGTTTAAGAATAAGAATTATGTTCAACATCAAAGATTTCCTTTAATTTGTTTTATCTTCATACATAAAAAAATAAGGGGAATGTTTTTGCAGAGATTACTGAATATTAGTCCAGCTTCTTTTCCTCAAGCTTTTTGGAGACAAGCAAATTGTCTTTCGTGCAATTCTAAACCAAATTGAGGGAACAGTTCCTTTAAAAATCCTGTGCTTCTTTATTCTTCTGGCCTGTTTTTAATCCCTAAATGAAAAATGAAAAAGAGTTTAAATCATAAACCAAGTTCACAGTCACTTTCACACACAATACATGATGAAATGCCAAATGCTAAGTTATCTATTGAAGGAAGTCAACAGATTGTTTTCAATCCTCTTTGTTTCAATCTCCCATCCTGAGCAGCACATTGGCGACCGTGAAAAGAAATAACTCTGTTTTAGCAGGAAGAAACCTCCAGCAGAACCTGAACCAGGCCCCGGATGAGCGACCATCTGTCTTGTCTGGGATGTCAGAGGACAGGAAAGAGACATGGAAGGATTGAGCTAAGCCTTAGGTTTTTACGAGAAGAAAAAGACACAAGATAAATGGCAACAATAACGGCAAATACAAACTTGAAGAGCAGAGAGACAGTAGTGAGGAAATGTGGTCAGTTTGTCCTCCAGCAGTTTAAGCCTAAAGCAGCTTAACCAAGGGATAGCTCAGGAAACCTAGAACCAACCCTAACTGTTATTAAAACGAAAAAAAAAAAATGTAAATCTAATACGTAGACAAGATGCAGCCTCACAGACAGATGCTTGGTCCACAAGAGAGGGAGACTTGAGAAGTGAAAGCTTTGTCTTCCAGTCTGCTTTTAGAAACTCTAGGAACCTCACAATAACTTAAAGCTCTGTCTCCCATTCTGCTTTTAGAAACTCTAGGAACCTCACAAGAACTGAAAGCTCTGCCTCCCCTTTTTCGTTTAGAAACTCTAGAAACCTCACAACAACTTAAAGCTCTGCCTCCCATTCTGCTTTTAGAAACTCTAGGAACCTCACAAGAACTGAGAATTTTGCCTCCCATTCTACTTTTAGAAACTCTAAGAACCTCACAAGAACTGAAAGCTCTGCCTGTCATTCTATTTCTAGAAACTCTAGGAACCTCACAAGAACTCTAAGTTCTTGTGAGGTTGTGAGGTCCCTACAGTTTTAGAAACTGTAGGGACCTCATAGAACGTAAAGCTCTGCCTCCCAGTCTGGTGTTAGAAACTCTAGGAACTTTACAAGAACTGAAAGCTCTGCCTACCATTCTACTTCTAGAAACTCTAGGAACCTAAAGTAAACTGGAAGTCTGAGAACAAAATACCCTGAAAGGGAAATATGAAACTAAGATTTAAAAATAAGACTAGAGCTTTGTTGCTGAGAGCTTTGTATGTTAGAAACAAATTGGAGAAATACAGGGAGGAAAATAAGTATTTGAATACCCTGCGACGTTGCAAGTTCTCCCACTTAGAAATCATGGAGGAGACATAATCTTTAAAAAGAAAATCTGGAAATCCCAATGTATGATTTTTTTTTTTAATAATTTATTTGTGTGTTACTGCTGCAAATAAGCATTTGAACACCTGCCAGTCAGCAACAATTCTGGCCCTCAAAGACCTGTTAGTTCGCCTCTAAAAAGTCCACCTCCGCTCCACTCATTATTCTAAATTAGAAGCACCTGTTTGAGGTTGTTCGCTGCATAAAGACACCTGTCCACCCCACACAATCAGTAAGACTCCAACTACCAACATGGCTAAGACCAAAGAGTTGTCCAAAGACACCAGAGACAAAATTGTAGCCCTCCACAAGGCTGGAAAGGGCTACGGGGCAATTGCCAAGCAGCTTGGTGAAAAAAAATCAACTGTTGGAGCGATTACCGGTATTAACCAGTGGTGTAGTCTACGTGATACTCAGGTATATGGAGTATACCCACTAGAAAAGCTGAAGAATTTCAGTATACCCACTTAAAAGTGCCCAATGGTACATGACATACCATTGGGTACATGTCATTGATACATTAAACGGTAGTTAAACGCTTCCATAACAATCTATCGGTGTGCAGTGCTTTTCTTTGTTACTGTTTTATAAATTCTATAACATTTTTTTAATACAAAGCCAACTGTTGTACAAAGTTTGTTGTTCATTTATTCAATTATAAGCATCAGAGAAATTTGGAACTGTTCAATATGCTCAAAAATCCAAATAAATTGACGATTACATTTTACTAATCAGTGTACTTTGGCTTCTAAGCAAGGTATGCCCACTATAAAAATGTAGACTACACCACTGGTTGACCCCCACCCTCCATCACCCGTTTGTGTTTGCACACGAGGCCCACAGCCATCGCTCTAATGCGGTCACTGTGCCGAAACCTGGACACCCTGTAGACCCCTGGAGCCTCTGTACAGTATTTAGATCAGCCCCTCCATCCCTGCCACCCTCCCAGCACCGCTCCTCCACCTCCTCTTTTTCATCCTTGGAGCCTCCACGCCCTTCCTCACACACCAACCCCCCATCCTCACCCTGCAGCTATCCCACTGCCCTGCCATCTCGCAGCATTCCTGCCGGCCGTGCACACAGAGGCCTATTGTGTGGCTGGAGACGGCAGAAAGCAGGATCCAGTCAGAGCACCTGAGGAAGAGGCTGTGCAGGGCTGAAACTAGCCTCAGTGTTCGTGCGTAGCCGAAGTTTGGCTGACATTTAGTGACACTGCTCCAGCGCCGTTCCAGGTGCTCTGTGTGCAGAGGGAAGACATTTGCAGCTCTTCTCTGATGTTTTAAATGTGTCGTGTGATTTACTGAACACATCTGTTTGATCAGGGTTTCAACCAACTGATCTGCTGACGTTTCATTACTGTCATGGATTTAGATTCCAGGGTTTTGTGTTTTCTCACTAAGCAGAAGTCTTATTCTTCTTCTAAATTGATATAAACACCTGTAGTGTGACAGACCAGCAGTCATATCAAAGCCACATTCTGTGAACTTTTGTCTTTCCTTGGTGACAGAACAGTGATATGACAGAAAACACTTTGCTAGACCTGAGTGGCAGTGTGGATTGTACTTGTGTTTAATGTGATTAATGTTTCAGCTAAAACACTGGTTACATGTTTTTTTTTTAATTTTTTTATTTAGTTGCCTCTGAATTAATCAGTTTTATCAATGGGGAGCCAAATTAAAACAACAAAACAAACCCCTCATGTGCTGCTACAGAATCAGTTTTTCTTATTTTTTTTTCTCCTATATTTAATTGTAAAGTTGAAGAATACTGGTTATGTTGAACTGTGAAAGCTTTTATTTCCTACATGCGTAATGAAGACAGCGCTACAAGGTCATGACCTTTGACTTACTGTGCCCCTCCTCATGACAAAGACCCATTCTGAATCTACTTGTTGGGGTCTATCTACTGTGGAGGTCTGTGACACGTGTGGCTCAGTTTCACAAAAAACAACCTTTTAAATCACCTCTAACTTGTTTATTTTTACTTTCAACACAGACAGTCTTCTTATCTTTTTAAGTCATCTCAGTCAAGACTTTCTAAAAACTTTTTTTTGACATTGGCTGCTTTTTCACTCAATTTCAGTCCAGTTCTCGTGCCTGACCACGACTGCAGAATGAGCAGTGCGTCCTTAAAGTGGACAAACTGAGGACAAAAGAAGAAGAGTGAAGCCATTAAACAAACATTTACAGCAGATGAACAATATCTAATATCTTTAAGCAACATGAAATATTCCATCAAAGACCTGAAACCGTGCCCGAAAGATGCTTCATTCTTCAGATGATCATCTAATGTCAGGTTTGCAGCTCTTTAGGAATCACCCTGCTGGCCCTGAAATATTATTTTCATTTAGTCAAACTGTTATTTATCTTTTTAAATATTTATTGTAGATACAAATTAAGAAATGTGAACTTTCCTTAAAAAAAAAAAAAAAAAAGAAAAAAAAATAAGCTTTTTTTTTGCAACAAAGGGCCTAAAGATCCAGTTTAAAATAGTTTTATTTGCCAAGTTGTCTGTCCGGTGTTGACAGTGGTTTGTTCTTTGATTCATGAGTCGTTTCATACCTGAATGATTTATCAGTCAGAGTAAAATGTCAGAAACACCTAAAGAAATCCTTTAAAAAAACATGCAGATCAAGAATAATTCAGACGTTTATTAGAAAGTCTGACTGCTTGAAAGAAAAATATAAAAAAAACAGAGGACTGTTACACAAAGTGTATAAACTGTACAAATATATTACAGATTGATTGTAGACAAATATCTGCATTTTGTTGATCGCAGAACAAGAACATGAGGCTGACATGCTGATTAACTTTAACCCAGGCCACAGTTTTACTTATCCTCATGAGCTCTTCTTAAACATATATTTTTTCCAAACTGACAAGGCTGTTGTTTAAAATAGTTTGGAGTTTAATTTGTAATTCATATACTTACATCTTGCTAAGCCAGTGATGTGCTTCTGTATAGCTGCAAACATTGGCATAAAATGGTTTCTTCTCATGTCCTAAAGGTAATGAAGCCACCATAATTGCTTATCTGACCAGTATTTAAGTTGCACAACAACATAGAACTAATCTGAACAAAACTTTCTTATCTTTTTGTTCAAGAAGGCTTTAGTTGACTCAGAGTTTGACCCACGTTCTGCTGTCGTTTCATGTGAAAATAAAGGTGCAGCTCCTGGCCAGGTCAGAAGAGAAATAAGTTTTTTAAGCATCCTCATGAGCAAGCTAGATTAAGAGGGGAGGGAGGGAAGGTTCAGGTTTCAGCCTCACAGGGGGTCTGGGGGAAGGACTGGCATTTTAGGAATATACGAAGATCCATACAAGGCTCAGTGGACATAAAAACCACAGTGCTTGCCCTGTCGAGCTGGGTGCAGAGTACCAGCTGGAGCCCCACGTTGGATTCCACTTAGTGTTTGGAGGGTTAGACTGCATGGTGCCGTAAGTCTCTGGGAACGCATACCTCAAACACAGCACCTGACTGAGCGCCTGGTCTCCATCAGCATCCCTTCATTCCTCACCCAAGCTCCTGCATGTCTAATATTTAGACATGTTCAGCTTTGCGGACTCAAGAACTGTTCTGCTACTTGTAGCATCCCAAGTAGTTTTACTATCTGTGGTCAGATGTCAGGAGGAGGACGACCGTAAGTTCACTGCGTTTTGAAAAATGTGTCTCTTTCAATGTTTGTCTGAAAATCTTTGACGACTTGTACCTTCTCATGGCTTCACTGGAGGTCCATAAAGGGGCTAAGCTTAATGCCAAATGAATGAACGCAGTTCTGCTGTGGTTGTTTCATGTGTCATTCACAGAGTCCTCAGAATAAATACCTTGACAATGTAGGATAGATCAGGCTGTGAATGCGCATCTCTGTGTGATAGTCTTTGCAGGGGTTCCCAACCCTGGTCCTTGAGGAACACCATCCTGCATGTTTTAGTTGTTTCTCTGCTCTAACACACCTGATTTGAATAAATGGGTAATTAACAGGCTTCTGCAGAACACGAAGAAGTAATTAAATCACTGAATCAGGTGTGTTGGAGCAGGGAAACAACTTCAGCATGCAGGATGGTGTTCCTCAAGGATCAGGGTTGGTAACCAATGTGATGGAGAACCAGGTTTGTTATCACCGGAGCCTATTGAGACACCTGTTGGACATGGATGACAAGTGTTTAAAACTGTTTTTGTACGGTTTTTATTAGTTTCTTTGCTTGGACAGTTCGACTGGTGCAACTCAAGAATTCATATGACAACTAGTGATGAGGGTTAGATGGTGTTTAACCCCAGGCTACAAGGCTCAAAGGGTAGCAGGAAGGTGCACAGCAGGGGGTCAGCTGATGACGGATGTCAGAGTTTTACTGCTCTCAATCACAGATCTTTCACCATAGTGCTAATCCAAAGGTTTAGAGAACATATTTCAGTAAAAAGGATTAGTTTTCAGCTGTCCTACTAGACATATATACCATGTATGAGGTCAAAAGAAGCATATATGTAATTTGTGGCACCACAGTTCCTATCATTAAACAAATCACCCTTTCTTACATCTCCAAAGTGTTTGCACTGGGATTTAACACAGCGCCGTGACCCAAATGGAGAGCTATTAGAAGGACCCTCTGTTTATTTACAGCACCGGCTTGTCAATTGGGCTCAGTATCCCTATAAGAGAGGTTCATTCATGTGAGCTGCATGGCCCGTCTGCAGCTTGAGCGCACTCAGCCAGCGCTGTGAAATACCTGTCTTCAGATACAGGATTGTGTTTACACTGGTTTTTATGCAGAGGAGAAATTCCTTTTGTTAAAAAACTTGGAGCACTTTTTGTTCTGTCCCTTGAATTTTATACTCTGTCTGAACTGAAGATGTGCGTCACAGCTAATGATGTAAAGGTGGATTTTTAAGTTAAATTTTCATTAGCATCAAAAGAGGAAAAGTTCTCTCTATTTGTTAAAAAAACATTTAATTGTATTAATTTATGCCATAATATTTTTGCCTTTTTATGCTGTGTACTTCACATTTTCACCTCACATTTATACAAAATGACTTCTTTCTGCTTCTACGCCCCTCCCCTGGACCTACTAACCCCTCCTCCTTCACTGATGTGGCTCCTCCCACTCCCTCTTTCACCCTTTGATCTATATCATACCCCTAATCCTTACCTTCTTGGCATGAATTCAACAAAATCTTCTCTCTTTTTATTTATTTATTACAAATTTCTACCTTTCTGTGTCTAATTCCTTCTCGAACAACCAAACTGCTGTCCCCCCTCCCTGTCCTTCCACCCCCTGCTGGTGTCTTCAGAGGAGGCAGGTGGCTGCATCCAGGACGCCCAGCAGTATTATGATAAGGATGTGTGGAAGCCAGAGCCGTGCCGTGTCTGTGTGTGTGACAGCGGAGCGGTTCTGTGTGATGAGATAATCTGCGAGGAGATGAAAGAGTGCACCAACCCTATCATCCCATCCGGAGAATGCTGCCCCATCTGCCCTGCTGATGCCACTGCCCCCATTGGTTGTAATTTATTTATTCACACACCTATAAATAAATTACTCTTTTTGCTTGCATTTGTTTCCATCCCGGCTAGGACTTTTGACCTGGGGACCATTTCTGGAGCTGAACATTGTGTCCGATCAGGCCAAGTGAAGACACTGGTAACAGATGTGGCAGCTCCAGTTGTAGCCTGATGGTTTGTCACTGTTTCACCTCCACGGATGGTCCCCTGGTTGGTTGGTGTTATTTATGGAGGCAAGATGAGCAACATCATCAGGATTCTAACAATCCCAATGAAAGATCTGAATCCTGAGATGTTTCCATCTACTCTCCGCCTGAAGAAGAGCTTCTTCACTTTAACATGAAGCTGAGATGAACTATGAACTGAGTAATAATTCAAAGATTAAACCCATCGTTTATGATGTTTTATTTAAATTTACAGTTTCCTCAAACATTCTTAGATTTGTTATGTACGGTGGAGAGGAAAACGATCAAGTTTTAGTTTTTCATAATTTGTTTCAGCATCACTTTGGTGTCTTGTTGACAATTAATCATCCTTTCTTAAAGAAACATGTACCCGGTAGTTTTACTTAAATGAGGATCACAGTACTTGGAAACACAATTGGTGACATTTGGATAAGGCACATTTTACTCAAAAGAGTTGTTTTACACAGTTCTTCTCGTTTTTTTAAACATATAACTGAAAAAGTGCATTTTATAAACTCATCTCAGTGACTTTCATGGGACATGATTAGGATTTAACACTTTACATTACCGGTAATGTTTTAATAAACTTTTTGCCTGCTTCTGCTTCCTGCCTTGCATCATTAATGTCGCCTGGATGGGCTCGTTGTCTTTGGGTTGGTGAGTGCTGTTTGGTCTCTGCAGCGTCCTCAGGACTTTGCACAAGAATGACAAACTAGACTTGAAATCGGACAGGTGTTTGAAACGTTTCACCTAAAACTGACTTTTAATGATGCTCTTCTTTTATTCTCTCTCTCTCTGAAACATCAGGGACAGTTGGTGTTAAGGTGAGTCAGAACACCAAGAGTTTATTATGAGAGGAACCATAACATGAGAAGACTTATCTAATCTGTTTTCTTTTATCAACCAGGGCCAGAAAGGAGAACCAGGAGAGATTGCAGATGTAAGTTTGGTTCTTAATCAATACATATTAGGGATGATTTAACTAAAGCATCATTGTGAGGCTGTAAACTACCATATTTTTCAGACTATAAGGTGCACCGGATTATAAGCTGCATTAAATGAAACAAAATGGTCAGATAAGTCAAACTTTATTCAACTCATTCACAATAACCACATAAAATTGGTTCGAGGTTAGTAAGCATGACCAGAGTTAATACATAAGGCTCACTGTGGATTTTTGGGAAAAATGAAAAAAAAAAAAAACTAAAATTAAAGGAGTTTAAGTGCGCCTTATAGTCTGAAAAATACGGTAACTTAATTTTTATTTTGCCAAAAATAAATTTTCTTCCTTATGTTTGTTTGTTATGAATCCCAATATTTAAATGTTCTACATTATTAATCATGCCCACGGAGTTCACATCTTTCAGGTTTTTTTCTTAACTGAATTGTATTTTTCATCAATTCTGTTTCTAATTTTTCAAACCACTTTATGAAACAGGGCCACGACTCACAGATAAAACGAACTCGCAGAATCACAGAATGTCTCAGAGTTTCTGTTAATTTTTTTTTTTTTTTTTAATGGTCGACATTCCAGGGACATAATGAACCCAATCAAATCCTCTTAGATCGTCTCAGCGAGGTTGCTGTAAGTGCATGTGAGGTGAAAACAGGCCAGCTGGACTACAGGTCAACAGGAGGTGATGGATTTTAGAAGCCAAGAAAAAAAAAAAAAAAAAATCATCTTGTCGGCTGAAATTGCTGTCAGATTTAATTGAGTGGGTCTACCTCTTGCTAAGCTGGGAGCTTTTCTGGGTCAGAAAGGACCAAAGAATGGACTCTGGGTGAAAGATGGTGATGAAGAGGCATTTGTTAATTGAGCGCAGGAACCTGAAAGAAGCGTTTTGTCGTGTGTCTCTGCAGGTTGTAGGACCAAGAGGACCAGCTGGCCCGATGGTAATTGTTGCTTCCTGTTTTATTCTCATTATTAAAAACAGAAAAACATATACAAATACCTTCCAAACTCAGTTCAAGTCAACAACATGAAGTGTACCTTAAATAAAAAAAAAGATAAGGTAATAATTACCTTTGTGTTTTTTTTCAGGGCCCCCCAGGTGAGCAAGGACCACGTGGAGAAGCTGGCGCTAAAGGTGATAAGGTAAAAAAAAAAAAAAACAGATGGTTATAGTTTTATTAATGGAATAAAATATTAACATTATTATCTGTTAATGCTAAAAGTCTGAAATCTGACAGTGTTCTGTTGGGATAATGAAACTATTAAGATAATAATGTTGATTGAACCGTGCAGTTTCATCCAGAGTCATGAGATAATCACAGCATCAGAGCAGAACAGTTGTTTCCTGACTAATCTGAAATATGGAGTTAGCATGAAGCTTTTTGATGGTTATTACTGTAAAGTTGTGCTCAGCAGAACATTACCTGAAGATAAATCTTTTTCTCATCTTTAAAAATTTTTAATCAGGGAAATCCTGGACCTCGAGGGAGAGACGGTGAACCTGGCACACCTGGAAACCCAGGCCCCGCCGGCCCACCTGGACCACCAGGGCTGGGAGGTGTAAGTTTAAGGACACAGATGACACAGATTTTCCTGAAGACTTAGAACAAGACAGTGTAACGCCCAGATCACAGGGTTACAACGTTCAGAGGAATCAGAGCGAAAGCTGGACTCAGATGATGGAAAATAATTACTTCACATTTAATATCACAGGGTTTATATTTATTTTTGTTTAAAACGTTTGCATTTAACTTGATTCAACAACAAAAATGTTATACGTAGACATGTTTAAGTGCATTCAATCAGGTGAACAGACACAGTGGGAGGTCATCACACAGAGCTGCAGATCTTTGTAAATGCACATTAAACTGAGGTGAAAGCAGCAGTTTCTACCAGTCTCTGTGCCTCATGTAGCAGATAAACCTTATAAACCGACTCCAAGTCTGTTCATTTATTTAGTTGTTTCTTTGTGGTGACAGAACTTTGCTGCCCAGATGGCTGGAGGCTTTGATGAGAAGGCTGGAGGAGCTCAGATGGGAGTGATGCAGGGACCCATGGTAAGACGTCCAGTCGGATCTCTTTAGGTTTAAATTATTATTTATTTATTAATTTTTTTTAAAAGAAGACAACTTTTCTGCCACCAGCTGCTGTGAGGATGGAGGCCGCCACCATGTGGCTCAATGATTTTTCTTTATAGTCATATTTACGTCATACCTTTAACTGAATGGCTAAAAAAAACTGCTTTATGTTATGTTATGTGTGATGTTCTTACATTTTTTTGTTTTAAACTCTTAAACATCTAAAACATGTATTTTTTCTAGCTGTGTTTTTCCCCCAACTAAAAGCAGTTCAACAATCATCTGTGCTGTGTTGACACATGCTGTCTTGTGCTTTTGCAGGGCCCCATGGGTCCCCGTGGTCCCCCTGGACCTTCTGGGTCTCCTGTAAGTTATTTCATATCAATCAGGAATTAATCTTGTGATTTTAACGTTGTCGTCATGTGTACTTGCATTAGGAATTGTTGAAATACTCACATATTGTCATTTCTATAGGGACCACAAGGTTTCCAAGGTCCCCCTGGAGAGGCTGGAGAGTCTGGTCCAGCTGTAAGTGTCAACATCAACCCCAGAATGCATATGTGTTTAACTGGTTTGAGTCTGGTAGATCTGGTGAAGTCCAACAACAATATATTTAATAAAAACAAGCAAATATAAACTCTAGAATGACTTTGGTTTAGTTCCATGATCCCAAATGGATTTTTCTCCTTCACTTGGATTTATCAGACAGAAACGCACATTGCAGCACAGAAACCCTTAATGTTTTTATTCTGTGACACACTGACAACATTAAGTCATGCTTATATGTTCTTTGCTTTATGACAGGGACCAATGGGACCTCGTGGACCACCTGGACCATCTGGAAAACCAGGAAGTGATGTAAGATGACACTAAACTTTCAAAGTTAAATGGAACATTGACCACAAAAATCTAAATTAGGCCACTTTTCATGGCCAAAACCCATTTCTGTAAAAATATAAAAGAAGAAAAACCTCTTTGATTTCATGTATAATCTTAAAATAAATCTGTTTTGGTGTTCTATAGTACCTGACTTTTTATTTTATTTTATTCCACAATTAATCTTTGTGTATTGTTGCACCAAAACAGTTTGTGCCACCAGAGGGCGCTGTCTGCCACCAAACAGTGATATCACAGTTAAACAATGACAGATACAGTCACCTTATATGACCTAATGTTGCAAAATCTTAAATGTACTGTATTTCTTCTTCTCATAATAAACAGCTACAAATATTAAACTTTCTGTTCACTCAACTTTTTAGGGTGAATCTGGCAAACCTGGCAAACCTGGTGAGCGTGGACCTGCAGGGCCTCAGGTGAAACTGATTATTCACTATTTTTTCCAGTTTCTAATTGTACAACCACTCTGCAGTTAGAACAGGACACAAAATGCTGAACAAAACACAAAACGGTGTGTTTGTTTCAGGGAGCTCGTGGATTCCCTGGAACTCCTGGACTTCCTGGAATTAAAGGGCACAGAGTGAGTGTTACGACCATCCCTGCAGTTTTAAACAGACGGGTCAGAGTTACAAAACTGCAGCTTCAATGCTGATCTGTCACCACTTGTTGTAGGGTCATCCTGGCCTGGATGGAGCTAAAGGAGAGACGGGAGCTGCAGGAGCCAAGGTACAGTCACCAGACCAAATTTTATTTACTTTTTCTTAAAGCAAATATCCACTTTTTCATGTTATATTCACATTTTTTTCTGCCTAAATCTAAATTTTCTCATGTATTTTTTCATCAGGGTGAGGCTGGTGCTGCCGGAGAGAACGGTGCCCCTGGATCGATGGTGAGTGTCCTGCTCTGACACGCTCATCTGAGTTTTGTGGATTAAAACCGCACAAAAGCATCAAACAGCATCTCAATCCAGATTCAGCTTATTTAGGTGATGTTTGGGTGTACTATCTAGGTTAGAGCAGCTTTAACTAAAACACCTGCATGTCTTGTCTTATAGGGCCCACGTGGTCTGCCTGGTGAGAGGGGACGTCCTGGAGCTGCTGGATCTGCAGTGCGTAACCATTTCCCACTTTAGACAAAAAACAGAACTTTTTTTTACTATTCATACATGTTTAAATTCATTCCTATGTTTTTTTTTTTATGTATTTTTGATGCAAAGATCTGAGTCCTGTTGTCATTCATTGCAGGGTGCTCGTGGAAATGACGGCTTGCCTGGTCCTGCTGGTCCCCCTGTACGTATGATTAATATATTTAAAAATAAATTGCTATCTCAGTATAATGACAAATGATGATGATGATGATGAGGTATGAAGTGAAAACTGAGGATTTGTGCTCTTTCTGCAGGGCCCAGTTGGTCCTGTTGGGGCACCCGGTTTCCCAGGATCCCCAGGATCTAAGGTTTGTACTGACCACATCAAACATCTAAATCTGACATGATGGAGTAAAAAAAAATGCCAAAGGGCTAATCAGGTTAACCTCAAATCTTTTTTTTTTTTAAGATTACTTTGATTTGCATCTGGTTCTTGTCGCTGAAGTTGCTCATTGGTACCTTTTTCAGAGAACGCAGTTTGTATGACATGGATCAAACTGCACCTGATGGTTAGGTCAATCATTTTTTATTGTTTCTATGTGATACACGTGTTGTGTCCTGCCAGGGAGAAGCTGGTCCCACTGGTGTCCGTGGAGCTGAGGGACAACAGGGTCCCCGCGGAGAAGCTGGTACACCAGGATCTCCTGGACCAGCCGGAGCAGGGGTTCGTCAAAACTTAACTCTGACTTTGATTTATCCTTTCAATAAGACCATTTGTAGCTGTATCTAACTATGGCCGATACACTATAATTAAATACTTCATCGGGTCTGTGCAGGGTAACCCAGGTACTGATGGGATCCCTGGAGCCAAAGGATCTGCTGTAAGTCCACGTCTTTCTGTGTTCAGACTCATCAGTTAGCTCTCTTTAATGATGCCCCATGTTGCTTTACTCTGACGTTTTATTATTTCTTGTTCCGTGAAGGGTGCTCCAGGTATTGCTGGTGCTCCTGGATTCCCTGGCCCTCGTGGACCACCTGGACCTCAGGGAGCAACTGGAACTCTGGGGCCTAAAGGACAGTCTGTAAGCCAGCTCAGGAAGACCTGAAACAAGAATGAATCTGTCGTAGTTCCCTGTTGTCTGACAAACTGTTGTTTCTGTTTTAATTTAGGGAGATCCTGGTCTGCCTGGATTGAAGGGTGAATCTGGACCAAAAGGGGAGCTTGTAAGTTCAAGTTCAAGAATCTTTATTATCCCCAAGGGGCAATTTGTTTTACAGTCACTAGGCATAAAAATCATCCATACTAGACAAGACGTTAAAATAATACATGACGTCATCATTGTTTGTTGAGAAGCCTTACTGCTACAGGGATCAATGAGTCTTTCAGTCTGTTCGTCCTACATCTGGGCAGCAGATACCTGCGTCCAGATGGAAGCAACCTGAACTCACCATGGAGTGGGTGAACAGGATCTGCCAGAATCAGACTGGCCTTGTTCACTGACCTCACCTTGTGTAGGTCAGTGAGGTTCTGTAGGGCTATGCCAGCAGTTTTGCTGATCCTGACAATCCCTGAGAGTTTGTTCCTGTTCTTACAATCAAAGTCTGGGCCTTCTTACAAATGTTTTTTATAACTTAAAAATAAAGACCTTAGATCCAAATGCACCGAGAGACACTTGGTGTTGTGTAGAGTTACTGAAAACGCCTGATGTTTCCAGGGCCCTGCTGGGCCTCAAGGTCCCCCTGGTCCTGCTGGAGAAGAAGGAAAGAGAGGCGCCAGAGGAGAACCTGGAGCTGCTGGGCCACTTGGACCTCCAGGAGAACGAGTAAGTGCCGATGATGAACCTTGAATTTTTAGTTTTGACCAAATCAGCATCGGCTCACACACAGTCTAATCAAATTTGTGTTTCCTTTTATTAGGGTGCTCCAGGAAACCGAGGTTTCCCTGGTCAGGATGGTCTGGCAGGAGCAAAGGTGAGTCCTGCTCCAACATATATATTTTTTCAATGGTTCAATTACCTCCATTATTGTTATTTTTTTATATTTTTATTTTATTACATATCTCCCCAGTTTTAGCTTCCCTTCACTGGCTCCCTGTAAATCCAGAATTGAATTCAAAATCTTACTTCTAACCTACAAAGCTCCCAACAACCTAGCTCCATCGTATATTACAGATCTTATTGTTCCATATTTTCTTAACAGAGCACTTTGCTCTCAGACTGCAGGTTTACTTGTGGTTCCTAGAGTTTCCAAAAGCAGAATGGGAGGAAGAT
>JARVGS010000127.1:11627562-11637986 GCA_031762315.1 Hypsolebias antenori
ATAGATAGATTATATATATAGATATTTATATATATATATATATATATATATATGTGTGTGTGTGTGTGTGTGTGTGTGTGTGTGTGTGTGTGTGTATATGTACACACTGCTTACAAAATTAAAGGGAACAGTAAAATAACACATGCTAGACCTCAATTAATTAAATATTTTCATTGACAAACTTTATTATTAGCACAGTGGAATTGACTGAGAAGAAAATACACACAAAAATCATCAACGTAAATGAAAATTATTGCACCATGGAGATCTGGATTTGGATTTATACTCACTATGAAAGTGGAAAATGACATGCTGATTCAACGTGAGTGAATATTCATCCAGACACGTCTAAATGAGGCTCAGTGTGTGTGGCCTTCACGTCTGTATAACCTCCCAACAACACCTGGGCATGCTCCTGCTGAGACGGTGGATGTTCCCCTGAGGGATCTCTTCCCAGATCTGGATTAGAGCATCAGTTAGCTCCTGAACAGTCTGTGGTGCGATGTGGCCTTGGTGGATTGACCGAAACGTGATGTCCCAGATGTGCTCAATTGGATTCAGATCTGGGGAATGGGCAGGCCAGTCCATAACATCAATGCTCTCATCATGCAGGAACTGATGACACACTTCAGCCCCATGAGGCCTAGCATTGTCATGCATAAGAAGGAACCCAGGGCCCACTGCACCAGCATATGGTCTCACAATGGGCCTGAGGATCTCATCCCGGTACCTTATGGCAGTCAGAGCACCTCTGGCTACCACATGGAGGGCTGTGCGGCCATCCAAAGAAATGCCTCCCCACATCATGACTGACCCACCACCATATCAGTCATGCTGGAGGACGTTACAGGCAGCAGAATGTTCTCCACGGTGTCTCCAGACTCTGTCACGCCTGTCACGTGCTCAGTGGGAACCTGCTTTCATCTGTGAAGAGCACAGGGCGCCACTGGTGAATCTGCAAATTTTGGTGTTCCCTAGCAAATGCCAGTCGTCCTGCACAGTGTTGGGCTGTAAGCACAGGCCCTATATGTGGATGTCGGGCCCTCACACCACCCCCATGGAGTCTATTTCTGACAGTTTGAGTGGAAACATGCACATTAGTGGCCTGCTGGGCTTCATTTTGTAGGGCCCTGGCAGTGGACCTGTTCCTCATTGCACAAAGGATGAGGTAGTGGTCCTGCTGCTGAGATGTAGCCCTCCTACAGCCCCCTCCATGTCTCCTGGTGTACTGGCCTGTCTCCTGGAACCTTTTCCATGCTCTGGACACTGCTGAGAGACACAGCAAATCCTCTTTCCACCGCTCGCATTGATGTTCCATCTTGGATTACCTGCACTTTTTGAGCAACTTCAGTGGGCTGTAAAAAAACGCCTCATGATGCCTCTATGTGTGTGACAGCACTGACAAAATGAAAACGTGACTAAAAGTTCACCCAGAAAGGGTGAGAACAGAGAAATGACCTACCCGCAGAATCACTCTTTTATAGGGGTTGTCTTGCTAATTTCCTCTCATTCCAGCTGTTGTGTGTTCCATTTGCACAGCAGCAGGTGAAACTGATTCACAATAAGTGTTACTACCTAACTGGTGACACTGATTCCACAAAGGTGCGACTGATTTGGAGTTGCATTGTTTTTGTTCTAGAGCTAACCATTAGCTTCTCAAGTTAAATTTAAAGTCCATTTCTCCAAACTGAGTCCATTCAATGAGTTATCCATAACATCTAAGACAATAATTGCTCCAAACTTTTCCACAGAACTCCAGTTTCCTCTGATTTATTTATTTAAATGGCTAAAATGGCCTAGAGCTGCTAGCCAAAACATCTGAAGGAACAAACTGTTTTTGCTAAAATATCCCACCAATTTAGCACAATGCATTGTTGCTCTCTGAATAATGTTAAACTAATGATAACCAACAAAGCAGGAGTAACTTACCGTACAATTTCACAAATTATTGGACTTGGAAAACCTCAGCAGCACATACAGGAACCAGAATGCTGGGATAGCTGCTAGTAGCCTGAAGTTTCAGGGTTTTTCTTTATTTTGCCAAAGATTTAATAAAACATGAAGTGTTTATGGAGTAAACTCAACTCAATTACATATTTTTGTTTTTTCTGGCTACAGGGTTAGCGAAGGGCTTACAACCTTAACAAACTGCACGGTCGCCACTACGTCTGAGAGTTTCTGGTTACTTTTCATGAAAGCAGCTAAAACAGCGCAGCAGTTGTGTGAAAACAGGAGGGAGTCCCCATTTTGTGACAAACCTAAAGAGCTCCTTCAGTTCATGAAGTTGGCAGACTTCTTAAAAACCTCATCCGTCTCCTTTGACCCTTTAAGAAAAATGCAGGAGTAGAGCACTTCTCTGTGGTTGTTACTAGAAAAGTTAAGTATCCTTTGTGTTTAAGGAGCTCTTTTCCTTTTATACAGCATTGCATCTGTAACATAGAAATAATAACAAAAGCAGAGTATCTGAGCAACAGTTAATGTAGTGGATAAAGAAAAAAAACAAATGTGTGAAGTTTATTTATGAAGATGGATCATGTTATAGCCACGATTGCACTGTTGCTGCATCACGTAAAAGCTGAACGAGAAATAAATGAATATTTTCAGACTTGAGGCATGTTCAAAATGTTCCACTGTCATTTCTTGTATGTACCTGCTCCACTGGATCAAAGAACATTTCTCTCTCCAGCTGCCCGCCTGTCTGATAGCAATTATTGCGTTTAATGAAACTAAGTAATCACTGAATGTACATCAAGATGGCCACTACAGCTATAATAAACATTTGCCACAAAAACTTGAAACAAAACACAAAGACTACAAAATCCACAGATGTTCAGCTACAGGGCAGCACGGTAGCACAGTTGGTAGAGTTGCTGTCTCTCAGCGAGTTTACCAGATCAAATCCCGGCCAGGGGGCAGGTCTGGGTGGAGTTTGCATGTTTTCATTGTGCATGTGAGGGTTTTGTCCGGGTACTCCAGTTTCCTCCCCAAAAACTGCTGTAGACTGATTGTTAACTAAATTGTCCCTAGGTCAGTGTGTGAATGCTTGTCTGTGCATCCCTGTGATGGACTGGAGACCTGACCAGGGTGTTCCCCGACCCCCGCCTGCTGGACATGGGTACCAGTGACCTCCATGACCCGGAAAGGAAGAAACGGATAAAGATAATGGATAGATGGTTCAGCTAGTTTGATGTGGTAGTATCATTTACAACACATATGAACACCAATAGATTCTGCAATCTAAATCTAATCTAATCTCACACGTGAGATTAACAAAAGAAAATGGCTGTCATCAGGGGCCTGCAACCTGCACCTCTGGGGCCACATGTGTCTCTTTAGTCTTTCATCTGCAGCTCTTTGAAGCTTGGATCAAAACTTAATGAAGTTTAATTGTACTGATTTTTATACCCACAACAGAAAAGGCTAGTTTTGGCAGTTTTATTGTCAAATTTTTGCCCTATAACTACTAGTAAGATAAGAACTTTATTGATCCCACAGGAAATTGTTGAAGTAGTAATTTGGTAGGTTTCTTTTGGCTGCTCCCTTCTTCAAGTGTCACCACTCACAAAAAAGTTTTGGCCATTTGTTTTTACACCTGATGCCCTTCCGGAAGCAACCTGGGCTCAAACCCGCAACCTAGGGATTACAAAGCCACGTCACTGACCACCAAGCTACTGCAGCCCCATCTGATGTATTCCTCACATAGGACTGTACAGCGTTTTAACTTTGATCAAAATTGGTATAAACTGTATTTTACTTCTTTACATGACATGGTCTTTTTTGTTGTAAAATGTAAAAAAATATAAAAATGTTCAAATTCATAGTTTTATAATGTCACCCCCACTGGCCAGAAAAGCCCCCTCCAACAAATTCAGTGGCCCATGGGCCATCAGTTGATAATCCCAGCTGTAGCAGGTTTTGTGGCTCCAGACACGTTTTATTTAGTGAGTAAAGGGGCAGACATGGCTCTTGATCAAAAAGTAGATTAACACAGTCTGCACCTCTGGCATTAAATATGCTTTAAGAAATGCTGGGTCAATAACTTGTTTTAGGTAACGGAGTGTAATGACATGCTTTCATAAAGCAATAAATATAAAAACAAAGGACTGCTGAAGCATTTCACATCTTTTATTTCTGCATTTCATCTCATCAACATTTTAATTGCACCCAGATCTACAATAGTTTGAAAACGTGCACAAAAACGTGTTTCTTCATCCTGCAAAGAATAAAAAAAATAAAATCTGACCCAGGCAAAAAAAGGATTAGCAGGAAACTAGTGTTAGTTCTATAATTCTCCTTCTAGTTAGTCATAATTTAATACTTCAGCATAATATACCTATAAAGTACAGTATGCCTTTTAGTTTTGCCCCTTGCAGCATTCCCCAGCCCTGCAGTTAAAAAAAATATTTACTCTATTTAAAACAAACGTTTCAATGTCATCATCGTCACAACTAGGGTCTTTGTATTTAATTTCCTTGCTTTCAGGCCCACTTCTTGTGACCACGGTCCAAACACCATCAGAATTCAGCACATAACGCTCAAAAAGTCCTGATCGACGAACAAAACGGATGGAAACAGGAATGACACAAAACCATTATTCTGCAAGTTAGAGGTGAGATGTGACGTAGCTTAAAATGAAGAGTTGCCTTCAAAGTTTGTCCTGAATACAAGATTAGCTCTTTTTCACGCACTAAAACCCGTTAAACCCACAATGCCTCGATCAGGAAGTACAGCTTCAAATAGCAAATGGCAAATATTGGATTCTACTTGTACAAGGTACTGTGTATTAAATAAAAATAAATAGATATTTAAAAAGAAGGGAAAGAACAGTCCAACTATATTATTTTTTTCTTCATTTTTAACATTTTCTAAGAAAAATCTGACATAAGAAAAACATAATTTATGCCTTTTTCAGATTTTCCTAAAACATTTTTTTAGTATATCAATATAAATCATACAGATATACAGCAAAAATAAAAATAAAAAATACAACTGAAGAAAGTCTTTGAAAACTATATGCCAACAGAATTTAAAACATAATAAATAAATAAAATACTAATATCTTGGCGAGGGCATAATTACAACTGAGGAGGTGTCTAACCAAAGCAGGAGAAAACTGAGTTTATAGTACTTGGTTTTTGCATTAAGTTCAAGAAGGGACCTCTTGGTAAAAATTAGGGGGAGGGGTTGTATTAGATGCTGATGAAGATCCTCCATGTCAGTTGGCTGCGAGTCCAGTGGCTTCTGAAGACAGCCTGAGCACGAAAAAACAAAGAACATTAGGTTTAATTCATGGTTTGAAAACACAGTCCTAAATGACAAAAACAGCTCAGGCACTCAGACAGAGTGATGGAAATAAAATGAAACCTCACGTGTTGAATGATCATGACTGTTTTGCAATAATTACATAATTGGATCAAATGGATAACGGCAGTAAAAGCACACAGCTGCTTCCTGGTCTGTAAGGTGAGGTAGCCCTGTCACACAAAGGGGATGTGTGCCCACAGGCTGGACAGGTGCTCGACACGGTAGAACCATTCTGTGTGGAACTGAGTCACAAGAATAACCATGTATTCTTTCACGCAGCACATGGGACTCACAGCTGCTCTGACTGGTCCACAAGGTCCTGTAGATCCACACTGGGATCAGAGATGACATCTGACCTGATCCCACGTGTTCAATTGGGGAAAGAAATTTTCAAATAAAAGCAGAGGCTGTCCAGCCACATGTGAGCCTCAGCATGACGCAGACAGTCCTTAGACATTCTGTACACGCTGTGTGGACAGGAGTTGTACCAGGGTGCTGTGTCAGGAGAGGTAAGACATGCTGACCCAAAATGTCACCACCAGTAGGCCTGTCACAATAATAAATTTTGCTGGGGAATTATTTGTCTCAGAAATTATTGCAATAAACAATAATATTGTTTGAACTTTGACAATAATTAGTAATTATTGTCAAATTTAAGAAGAAATGCTGGTAATTTATTTTGTGTGTAGTACCATTTTTGACCACTGATGGTAGTATAAGACTGTTTGAACTGAAGGATGGATAGTGAGGGAACGAGCAGTGTGGCTAGGAAAAAATGGGAGGGAGACCTCAACGTGATATGGACTCTCTCTCTTCGGTTCTCAAAATGGCGGACACTGTGTGGTTTGAGCTCTTTAGCATTGCATTTGTCACATAAAGCTTTTAATTAAAAATCAGTAAACAAGTCCTCGGCTTCTTTTTGCAGAGAAAAACAACTTTTTACACAAAAGAACAGGTATCAACTATGAATTTTGGAGCTTTGACAAGTCGGAGTTTAGGCTTTTTGTCATCCAGTGTCTTCAGTAGAAAGAGATAAACAAAGAAACGATAATGCCGATAAATGAAAATGAGGTTGATAATTTTAATTTATCATGTGATTAATTGATTTATTGTTTATCGTGACCGGCCTAACCACCACAGTTGTGCCATCAATGTCCCCTGAACAAGACGTGACCTGAAATCACACTTCGAGGCTCCTTCCTACGCCGCGATGACAGGAGTAATGCCAGTGTGTCTCGTTATACAATATTTGCAGGGTTGGCCCTGGTCCTTTGACATCGACACATGTGCACATCAAATCATTCATGGAAATGTAGAATGAAGACGTATCACAGATCATACAACACTACAACTCCTCGTTGGTCCATGATAAAACAGGGTGTTGTAAAGAGTCTAACATCTGTGTTTGGATATCAGGTGCAGATGTCAGGGGTGCTGCCTACAGGGTTGTACTGACTGATACACAACAATCTCCTTTTGAAGTGGCCTGTCACAGGTAACTGAAACCCTCTCAACACGTGAGTGCTCTCACATGCACACTGGCTCCAACACTGGGTCACTGTGACATCAGTCTGTCCCACGTTAGACAATTACACAATACAACCATCTGGTTTATGCAAACCTGAAACGTGACCCCTAACAATCTGTCAAGAGCTACTGCAGCTGTCTGAAGTGTCTGAGGCATCCTCTCTGAAGAATTTCACACACAGGTTTGACAGTTGGGAACTCTGGTAACTACCTGATAACACAATGCTTCACTTGTGCCCTCTGGTGCTCATTCTAGACTGTCATTTTCCTGTAAATTACATTTATGAGCCCATTGGTGCTTTTTATTTATCAGTGACTGTATTTCACTAATGAGACTTATAGTGAATAGAAATATAAACATAACACTTTTGGTTTTGCTTCCATTATTCCTGAGCTGAACTCAAAGATCCAAGACTTTTTCTATGTACCAGTACAGAACATATCTACATACCTTTCTATTTGTGTGGTTACACATGGCCTGCGGTTGTGAGGACAGTGGAGATACTGTCAAATTCTCTGAACATGGACATTCCTGCAGTCAGTGTACCAATTTGATGCTCCTCAAAACTTGCAACATCTGTGGCATTGTGCTGTGATAAAACTGCATACCATTATTTAAGAGTGGCCTTTTGTTGTACGCAGCCTAAGGAACATCTGTGCAAAAATCATGCTGTAATCAGCATCTTGATTTACCACAGCTGTGAGGTGGATGGATTATCTTGGCAAAGAAGTGCTCACTGATACAGATGTACAAATTTGTGAACAATATTTGAGAGAAAAGGGCCTTTTGTGTATAGAAGAAGTCTTAGATATTTGATTTCACCTCGTGAAAAATGAATGAGAAACTTCACAGTATGAAGGAGAGGAAAGGTATCTTGCCAGCGTTTTGATCAGTCACAGTCCTACCCAAGATTCTCCATTTTTTAAATAAAATTTAATGTGGAAATCTCACTAGCTGTACTGTGTGTTAACTGTACAATATTATGCGCGTTTCTCTCATTACAAATAAAAAGAATTTAAAAAGCGCGCTGGTGGCAGGTCTGTGCCGTCTAAGGTTCATGCAGTGTTTCCCTTAGATAACTTACCATGGCGGGGTGTCTATCTCGTCCGTGATTTTTGTCGGGGGACGGACAGAGACACGTCCTGAGCTGCGCAGCATTTATACTGACAGATTTGGGGGGTGGGGGTATGGAGATAAAGCCGTGCGCTGTTTGCACCAACAGTTTTACAGTTTTGGAGAGAGACAGAGACATCTCAGCCGCGTGCTCTCTGTACAGTTTTTTTTTTTTTTGGGTGGGGGAGCGTGAGATAGACAAACATGAGCCGTGCGCTGTTTGTACCGTAAGTTTCTGAGTGTGTGTGTGTCAGCGTGAGGGAAGAGGCTGCCTTTAGGTTTTTAACTAGTGCACCTGCAAGCTGCTAGTTTAGCGTTGTGTCAGTGCCGACAGGTGGTTAGGGTGGGGTGGGGGGGTGGAGGTTCGGTAGACGGGGTGCTCGGTTCTGTTGATGGGGCAGTGCGCCCCGCTTATATAACGGTAGGGGAAACTGTTTATGTGTTTGGCTGGAAAAAAATAAACCCAGATCATGTACTGGTACTGGCGTCACACTATCAGCAACAAAACATTTTACTGTGACTGCAGTGAGTGGGCATTTTGTCAAAGACAATAAAAACAAGTTATGATTTCTAAATATTTTACAGCAAACGAATGTTGTTTAAGAATTAATTGGTTTTTATATAAGCAGAGTGGCATGTCAGTTTGCTAAACTGGAAGGATTACCACATCTTTTTTGTCACGCTCCTTCACTGGGGACTGAGAAAGCTTTGGCACATCTTTGTATATTTTTTTATTCTTTACTGAACCAATGTTCCCACTGAGAAATTCTCTCTTTTTCTAGGGTTTTCCTGGAACATGTAGGGTGGGGGGGGGGAGGAAAGTTGGGAATAACACCCCAAATGAGAATCGTATGCACTTTCTTCCTGAGCAACAACACATCTAGTCTCCAGTTTCCACCTTCTACAAGTCAGAAAACTGTTTTTATTAATGACAAAACAAAATGCAAACAGCAGCTACGCCCCAGCAGAAAAGGCTGACAGTTTGTGTACATATAAACAGCTACGACACCACAGTTCAACCACACATACACAATGCACGCGCCAGCGTAACCATTTTAAAGTCACCTTTTACTTTTCATAATGAAAGCATATAAACCCATGTTTTCTTGACAATCAACAACAGGTTAATGCACATATCATAAGAAACTGGTAGAACAATTTAAACCCAAAGGCTGAAAAAAAAACAACTAACAGTGTTTTGGACACACTGCAGCGTTTTTCTTACCGAGCATTAATCAGGTACTCAGCCAGGCTGATGCTGGCGTGGGAGCCAGTGATAGTGACCTGTCTGTCAGTCGAGCCCTCTATCGGGTTGGCAATTTTGATCTGAGCCCCTGACATCTGACGAATCTCATTGATCTTTGCGCCCTGACGACCAATGATGCAGCCGATGAGCTGGGGGTTGAGAATAAATTATTAAAAAGTTATTTAGAGTGCTTTAAAAGTCATATTTCTTGGCAAAAAATATAAACACAGAAAATACACACAATATCTTTAAAATAAAGTGATAAAACAAGTGACTTACATCGTTTGGAATGGTCAGCTCATGAGAGCCTGTTTGTGCAGAGGCATCCATTCCAGCTTCACAAATAAGGAAGCCACCAATGAGAGTAAAGAATAAAGAAAGATATTTAGTAATTACAAATAAAAATCCCATTCCACAGCATGTTCACCTTACCCTGGAAGCCTTGGTTACCGTGTGCAATGGGGAAGGGGCCCTGCTGCATGGCCAGCTGGTGAAGTTTGGTGAGCTGTGGAAACGACGAGGGGAGGGACACAGAAGCAACACACAAGGAAAGGAAAAATAAAATGAGGAAACAAATGAAAAATGTACGCTAACTTGAAATGTAGTAATTCCCCCTTTGTAAGAAGGTGCGGTGATGATGAGCAGAAGTGGTGAAATGTAACATGGGTCCTCTGATGTAGCATTAAGTTTTTAAACGGTTTAGTTGGATTCTGGGTTTATGGTTTCTGACGTTGGCAAATGGAGGTGTTGATCAGAAAGGGGTGCAGGAAATAAATAAATATAAATCAAATAATGGCATGGCTTCCCAGGACCGAAGTTGCAAATATATTGAATCACTTACAGAGGGCCCTTCACTTACATCAGGCTGTGGAATGGCGTGCTGCCCTTGGACAGCGTATGCCTGCAAGGAGAGAACAGCCCTTAGGAGGGAAGTGGCACAGTGACACCACCATGTACTCCAATATCCATCTGTCCGTTGTCCTCGGTGTGTGACAAGAACAAAGTTGGACATGCTATGTGTAGTACATCAGCTTTTATGGAGTGATAACGTGGACAACCAAACACTTCTGACCTCTTTGTCTCAAAGTACCTTTCTTTAAACAAGGGTTTTTCTTGTTTACCTGACCACCTGCAAAGATGACCGGAGAGCCGGAGGGTTTGGGCCTGTACGGGATGGTCACTCCTTTTGGTGGAGACTGAAAAAAAAAAAAAAAAAAAAAAAAACGCAGTGGA
>JARVGS010000127.1:11726957-11738342 GCA_031762315.1 Hypsolebias antenori
ACTGGGATGCTAGTGACGCCGTCCTCCTCCGTACAGTACTGTATTCCTCCGCTGCTGCACCGCGTACTGTATTCTTCTGCCGCTGCGCCGCTACGTTAGACGTTTAACATCGTAACACCGTCGTAAAACCGTCGTAAAACCGTCGTAAAACCAACGTAAAACCAACGTAACCGCATAACGCGAATAAGGGAGATGTGTCGTAACGTCGAAACGTCGTAAGACGAGACTGTCATAACCCGAGACTGTCATAACCCGAGACCGTCATAACCCGAGGACTACCTGTATATATATCTGTTCAGTGCCATGAGATGACTTCTGTTGTGAGTTGGTGCTATATAAATAAACTGAACAGAAATTTGAATTGAACTAATGAGAATGTTACACTGTCTGTGAGTGTGAGCGAGAGACTGTGTGTTTAAAGAAAATGAACAGGGAGCTACATTTTTTTAAACTACTGTATTTACATTTTTGATTGTAGTTATTGTTAGCACTGTTAGCACAGCATTGCTAACTGTGGCAGAAGTCTCTGTGTATTTCTTAGACTATAAATACAGGAAACTTTGGATAAAGTTCATCAACAGACTTCTAATGTGAAATCCTTTACAACAGATAGAGGTTGAAAACTTTTAAACAATGAAACTGAGCAACTTTTCTATAATCTCTTTTGCGATAGACTAATTATCAAGCTAACAGATTTCAATCCACCTTTACTGTCCACTTATAAAAAAAAATCAGCAGTTGTTCAGTCTACAATTAGTTGATTGTTTACAACGTAGGAAAATGATGCAGCAGCAGCTGCTACAGCCAGCTTACTGTCGGCTACAATTTAGATATTTAAAGAAGGATGCTCTTCTGTGGTCTTTTTTAAGTGTACAGTTTCTTCTAAGGCTAGTTAAATAGAGTTTTTATTAAATTAAACTAATTTAATAATTTGTTCAATTAGGACTACATACTATAGACCAAAAATAAAATAAATAATTTTGGTGTGTATCGAACATCAGCTGCCCTGATTTCTGAAGATTGACATTAACAATAAAACTCTGATCTCTCTAGTTTCCTTTCGTCTGCTAGAAATCCTCTTTCTTTTATAAACTGACAGTGTCGACTCTGCTGAGATTTTTTTTTCCAAGTTAATACTATAGCAGTCTTTCGCCTCACAAGGTTTGCATAGCACATGCATTTATTCCCTTGCATTTCTCAGCATTACAATTCCTCCAGAGGAGCACATCTGAGCAAGCAGACAGCTCAGACAGCAAGCGTGCTGAGCTGTCTGTCAGCAGGTTTCCACCTGTTTGTTGAAAACTAACATTAGGATCTCGAGCAAACAAACACATTTATTCATTTGCCTAAAACTACAGGATAAACTTCATTACCTACTGGTAATTGTGTAAAAATCTTCTGGTTGCAATCTAAAGCTTTTATTATAAATTCAGGCAAACTAAAGGCTTTCCTTGAAATAATACACATTAGAATCAGAGAGAAGTTGAGAATTACAGGATCAGCTCATGCATTAGTTTTAATGCAAAATCTACATGAATATGATGTCAGTTTCTAAATGAGGCACAGCTTATGTTTAAAAAGTTAAAAAAGAAATCCACCCGCCACCTTTCATGACAGAATTTACACTAAAATCATCTCATGTTGAGAACTGAAGAAGTTGTAGCCTTGGTCCGACTTTGAAAATAACAATAAGTGCAGTTTCAAAGTTCTTTATTGCCATTTGCATCACATGTGGTACATGAGGTGGAACAAAATTGTGTACTCAAGGTCCTAGTTACACCCCAAAGCAGCAAAATATGAAGTATAAAAAAGAAAAAGTATGCAAGAAACTAACATATATGCTAAACAATAATAATGTATTATATGGTAATACTGTGTATTAAACAGCAGCCTGAACATGAGTCTGCTGTGAGCAGATGGGCATGAATACTGTACAGAAATCAGCAGCATGGCTCATCAGCTGCAATTCAAGGGATATTAAAAATGTCTCACTTTAAAGTGTGTTGTGTCTCAACTATACCACCTCAAATCATAGCTCAATATTTCTAAAATCTAACCAGTTGTCTTCATTTTGTTTGTGTTATTTTTGGCTATAGAGGCCACATTGAATTGGGTTAGTCAGTTAATACGATGTAAATTAACATCCAGTGTTTACTTTCAGAGGATTTCATTGAGATTCATTCGCACAGGCACACACACAGGTACAGGCTAAAACATTATTAGATTTGGTGGCAAACAGGACCATTAAGTCTGAATTAGTGACTCCGCCAGATGTTTGATTTAAGAGTAACGTCCATGTCAAAGGCCTGTACAGATGTTTGATTGGATCTGTCCTAACTCTTACTGATAAATGCTACAAGCATGCTTATAATGTGTGGACTTGATGGACTGTTTTGTTTAAAAAGTTTAAAACCATTTCTTTGCATCTCAGTTTAAGGATTATTGAGTTTGTTAAATTTTGTTATATCTAACGTGGTGGGCTGTTTGGTTTGGCGTCCACTGCCACAGGAAATGAAGCATCTCATTCAGTTCGGAGCTTCGTTGTTGCCTTGAAGCTGCTTCTAAAACTGATTTCATCCATGCCACTAAACGCTTTTCTGGGACTAATTAACTACAGTTCACCGTTTTAGCAAGTCAAATGGAGCAATCTATCTGGCTTTAACTCAGAGGAGGTTTACTTGCCCTGTAGAAGCAGCTGCATCCAGTTAACCATAATGAATAATTCAAACGATACACAAGGCCACTTTTAATTTGGATATTCAGAGCAGCTACGTTTACTGCATCATCCCTCTCTCAGTCAGCACTCCCCCCCCCTCCCCCACTCTGTGTTGTGCTCACGCTAAGGGGAGGGCGAGAGAAAGACAACGAGATAAAAAAGGAGAGGAGGGGAGCATGAGGAAGCGTTTATGCAGCCGCAGTAGCACAGATAAAGAGTCCGCCTGTGGGTGAGGATGAATGCGTGCTCGCTCCAGCTCCCAGATTTGAGAGATGTGCTGTATTTACAGTGAAGCAATGTGGTTCAAGGCTGAACATCCACTCATAAATGTCACTGCAGACTAGTTAAGAAAATGCAGAAACAGGCTTGGTAAAATATTTACACAGTTCACAAACTTGACTTCGGGTAAACTTCATAGTAGTAAAAATGTGGTGTTTAGACGTGATTTTTCTTTCTACACTCCTCCATGTTGTTTGAACCCCTACAGAAGATATTGCAGCAGAAAGGTTCAAAGCTTAATTTGTTCTCTGGCTTGAACAAACTTCTTTGTCTGCTGGTCCGATATATTGAAGTTGGGTTCTGTGGAAAGTTTATGGACAGTCAATATCTTACCTGTTGAAAATAGCTCTTTAAATGATCAAATTTAGGAAATAAATAGTTTAAGAACTTACCTACACTGTGTGCAGCATGGTGGATTAGTTAAAGCTGTTGCTTCTCAGCAAGAAGGTTGCCGGATCAAATCCTGGCCCGGGACCTTTCTGGGCGGAATTAGCATGTTCTCTCTGTGCACGGGTGGGTTTTCTTCTGGTACTCCAGTTTCCTCCCACAGATTAAAAACATGCACATTAGTCTGACTGGTAACTCTAAATTGTCTCTAGGTGTGAGTGAGAGAGTGATGGTTGTTTGTCTCGTTTGTCTCTATGTGTCCCTGTGATGGACTGGATGTCCATGGACAAGGTGTCCCCCACCTCTCACACAGTGACTGCTGGATATGGGCACCAGTGATCCCCATGAGCCGGAAAGGAAAAAGTGGGCGGAGATAGTGGATGGATGGATGCATGGCTGGCTGGCTGGGTGGATGGATGGATCTTCCAGTTTATATTTTTATCTCTGAAATACCCCTGCCTTGCCACTAGGTGGCGAGAACTTATACAATACAGTAATGACAACATTACAGAGCAAGTATAACAAAGTCAGGTCCTCTGGATGGATTCTTCTTTTTGAAACATTTCATCCTTTATCCAAAAGACTTCATCAGTCTGAGGAGTTGCACTCTGAGCAAGAAGGAAATTTTATGGGGGTCCTCCCCCATAACATTTTGAGTATAGATGTGATTTCCTGCATTTGGGTGCATTTTAACAAGTTGTTAAACATCTATGTTTACCTACATTTGTAAACACTCTGCTTCTGTCAAGCACCCCCTTCTCCCTTACTTGATGTTTCCTCGCTGACTCTACTCCGATGAATTCACTGTCCAGCTTGCTGTTGTCCGACTCCACGTGTGAAACCTCCAGGCACCCCCTCCATCTGTTCATTGCTGCTGCCTGTGGGCTCCTACCCACATACGACCTGGTTAGCTTGGCGCTCACCCCCACCACTCTTTTAGTGGCTGATATTTTTTAAGGGTAGACACGGAAATGCTACTTGAAAAGGCAGATTGTATGTGATATTAAGAAGCTCGTAAAATGGCTGTTGTGTTTAAAATTAGTGTTTATAATTATTTTCAGTTTACACATCCAATATAAATTTTATTCGTTCAAGGCAGTCATATTTGTTCATAACTTTATTATTAGTAAGCCTGAGTGCTACTGTATCTAAACAAACACTTACCGTAATGCACCCAGTCAAACTAAGAGAGTTCCCAGATCCTGTTCCAGTAGGAACTGGCTCAAATTAAGTTCAAATGAACAATAATGAATTTTATTTTTAAGTTTATTTAAAACAGCAACAATCAACTCCTGACATCAGTTTGTTAGGAATTAAACTATAACTATTTCTCTAATCTAAAACGGTTCAGGGAGCTTTGCATCTAGAACAGGTAAGACATTGCTGAAACATGTCCCATAAAATCCTACTCTGAAAGATCCCATCACTTTAACATCCACTAACATGTCCTGAGTCGTGCTCAATCATCCAGATAGAAAAATCCAACAAAGTTAAGTCAGGTCTTCTGGACAGTTTAATTTTGTTGATGTTCTAACTGGTTGACCCACTATGAGAAGGTGCTATTTATAAGCCTGGGTTTGTTTCAGCTCCTCGGACTGATGAAGTCTTTTGGATGAAAGACAAAATGTTTCAACAAAAGAAACCGTTCAGAGGACCTGACTTAACTTTGTTAGGTCACATTAACATGGTTTTGCTGCTCAGATGGAGACAAACACGCAAAATACAGGAGAAACGCAGGTGACTCAGAAACCACAGAACCCTAACTCACCCCTCGTCTCCATCAGGGCAGTGTGTTTGAAACATTTGGCACCTGAAGGAAAGGACAGGAGAACAAGCTGCTGTTCTGTCACCTCCTCTCCTCAGGGAACTTTACCTGAGCCTTTCACCATCAGGGGAATAAAATAAAAGGAAAGCGCGTTCAGTTTCATTTTCAGCAGTTGTAAATAAAACATTGCTGACTCATGTGGAGACTGTTTGCACTTACAGTAAAACCATAATGGTCTGAGGTCACGCACAGTGATTTGCTTTCCTTCAGTCTGATTCAGCCTTTTTACCAAGACTTTTTTATATTTGGATATGCCAAGAAAAGAGCCTGGTCTGTGAATAATTGATACAAATGTCTGAATGGTAGTTTTTGTCAACACACAAAGCAAATCTATCAACTTTTTTTAGTTGAGAGCACAGACATTGTAAACTAAAATATGGATGAAAATGAAGCATTTCTTGAAGGTATACCACCTGCCGCTTTTCAGTTTTAGAGTTTCAGACTAATATCTTATGTTTACAAATGATCGAGTTGCCAAATCTTGAGAACAATGTTATGCACATACCATTAAAAAATGTCATTATCTCATGCAATATTGTGAGGTGTCACACTCAGTGTGTGTTGTGAATTGTTCTCTGCTACCGTGTTAAATTTAACTCAAAATCTGTAAAACTCAATGAGTTATATATGGGGCCGAGGTGGTGTAGAGGCAGGGCAGCCGGCTCAGGACCGGAAGGTCCGGGGTTCGATCCCCGGTCACTGCATACCTCCCTGGGCAAGACACTTAACCCAGAGTTGCTCCCGGTAGGACTGGCTGGCTGCCTTGCATGGCAGCCTACCGCTACCGGTGTATGAATGGGTGGATGGCTGGTACTGTGAAGCGCCTTGGGGCCCCTCATAGGGGGCTGGAAAGCGCTATAAGCTCCATTTACCATATATGTATAATAAAAAACAGGACTTTGGTCAAAATATCCATCCACATTTGCACTGCATTTCACAGTTTCTCCTAGTTCCTTAATTATGTTGTTACGACCTGTTAGCATTTTTTTTACACTTTTTGTATGTAAAAAAGTGCATTTGTGGTAAAAACAAATCAAAATTATTGTTTTATCTCTTGTTTTTCTTGGCAGATTGCTAAACACCTTAAAGTTTGTAAAGCCTTTGCTTTACAAACAGGAAGGTGTGGAAAGTGTTGAAAATGTCTATTAGACAGCAAAAGCTTGGACGGTCAAACTACAAACATGTAAACCTGTGTGTGTGTATGTGTGTGTGTGTGTGTGCACTCGTGCCCGTGTGTGTGTACACTAAATGTTGTGCATCCTCCTCCAAACAAGGACAAGGTACAAACACTTTATAATCATTGGATGTAATACATAAGTTTTTTTTTTTTTTGGTATACATCAAACATGATTGGACACATCTAATGTCATTTAAAACAAACGTCAGTATTATTCAGTGCCTCTGACAACAGTTTTGAAAAATTATCATAAAAGTAGTGGCTTAAGATGCCTCAGGAGCGTCACGAGTGGTGTGAGTTCTCCCTGAGTCCTGGCTGTGCAGCCGTGCCTAATGTCAATTAAACAGAGTGGCTCAGTGGCTGTGACCTAAAGATGATCTCTGCAGTCAACTGCTGGCCAAGGTCACGCCACGGTGTTAACAAGATTTGATCTTCCAAGCTCTCCATCGCATTTTCCTTGCTTCTTTCATTTTATCCATTCTGCTCGTCTCCTGGAACGATGATTCACTGTCAGGGTTTTGTTGCTCCTGGTTTTTACTATACACCCGCTCCCCTCTATCCTGTTTATGTCTCTCTCTTTGTCTTGCTTCTTTACTCTTCTGTCCACGGGATCATTTTAATCAGCAAGATGGCGGGTGACATTCATGGTCTCATCCATTCCGTTTTGCTCTGCCAAAGAAAAACACTCAGCCTTGTTTGATTTGTGGTTCACTGTCTTCCTTTTATAAGCATAAATGAAAAGGTCCATTTGTCACCCTGGTCACTTCATGATCAGTGAATGTAGTTAAATACTCATTTAAATATGCTCTCTGCAGTAACAAGGCTTCAGGGACCAACCTCTAGGTTAAAAAGCGTACAAACCAAAAAAAATGCAACCCCCATTCCAAAAATGTTGAGATGTGTCAAATGCACATACAACAGAATGATTTGCTAAAAATAAACACACAACTTTTTATCAGTGGAATTCAGTAAACATAAAAGCTGAAGCTAAGAAATCAAGTAATTTTAAATTTTCTGGCAAACTATTTAGGAAAAGACCTGATGAGACCAGTTGCTGGAGATTTTAGAGAGAACTGTTGTCATATTCTTCGCTGATGCTGGACTTATTGGTGGATGGGAGCTTTTGTTGTTCTAAAATCTACTTTGTTGCATTGATGGTACTTGTTCAGCTGTTTGAACTGCCCATGCCAGAGACACCAATGCTATACACCATACAATTACAATGTCCCAACATTTTTAGCACTTAAATTGTATGAAATATTTTATTATGTCTAATTGTGCAGTATGTTCATTTATTACAAAGTGTACCATCTCTTCTACTATCTGTTTACAGTAACTGACTCAGACTGTAAAATACCCAGATCAGTCATTCTGCACAACATCCAAATCAGCTTCTGTGCATTTCCTAAGACTTTTTCTCAGAAGGGATGTGAGTGGTTCAGCAGACAACACCAGCAGTTACTGAGTCATCATAAGAAAATCTATTTACTGTATTCTGACTTATAAACAGGCTTGCATCCATTTATGGTAAACGATGCTTGGATCATCAGACAGAAAAAAGATTACCATACCCTGCTCAATGAAAAACAACAAGACTCATCAATAAAAAAGTGTCTGATCAGTGGCAATACATGAACACAGGCACAAACATCTTCAAAGACAATTTTATGCACAAAAACCAAATAATAGAGCAAACACACAGTGCAAAACAAAGTGGAGACGCGTGTGGTAATGTTATGCTCTAACACACAGAGATGCACACATTTAGGTATTAAAATTTACAGTCAGCATGCGCGAGCACACACAGTGCTCCCAAGTTGTATCTCCAGCATCATCTGCAGCAGCAGCATTAGAGGCATCACCAGGACGGTACAGGTCTCACTCAGATGATGTGATTATCTGCTCCACTGGTCACTGTCTGCTGGCCGCTTGGCTGGCTGGAACACATTAGCAACTGGGATGTTTCTGCCTGGCAGGGCCACCACCGTGTGTGTGTATGTGCTCATATGTGTTTACAAATTAATTCATCAGAAAGTGGTAGTACTTTGGATTTTTTTTCCCTGCTGGAACCAAAAGGACCATATTTATGTACTGTATTTATTTTTTATGTTAGCGAAACATTGTAAACAACAGCATGACCAGTGGCGAGAAAATTGGTATACTTATGTTTTTTACTTTAAGGATGTCCTAAAATGTTTAAAAACCCTTAAAGTTTTACAAATATATAGAGCTTCTAAGACAGCTACAGCAATTTCCCCTCAGTCAACAAGGCAGCCAGAAAAGACAGAGATGTGTCAGACACTGGTTGCTAAGAGCTGCCCGATCGTCCTGCTGGTCCACAAGAGGCTCACTTCATATCACAAGACACATCAGCACTGTGCAAGAGTCTTTACTACACCTGCATGCCTGACTGAAGCCACTGCAAGTGTGAATATTTCAGTCAGAGTTTGCATTTTCCCAGAGGAAAGGCCGGATGGTCATGATGAGAGTGGTAATGATGCAACCACCTGTACTCAACTAAAATCCTGAAAGAAATCTGGACATTTGAGGTCACTCAGAGATGTTTAGTTCATTTAATTTCATGGCAGTTTAAAATGTAGCCAATTCCACCATTTTGAATTGGATAAAGCAGGAGAATTGGGTGGTGTCCCGTGTCAACGTAAAATATTTTACCCACCACGCTCTACACAATCAAAATGAGAACAAGGGGTAACCCTGGGAGGTGGGATTTGGTCTCAAATATTTACTGGACCTGGATGTGCCCATGTTGGACAAGAAGGACATGAGCCTATTATGCTCTTGTAAAGAGTCCCTGAGGTGCAATGGGACTAACCTGTATAAATAAATACCCTGATGCATGCTCAATAATCCAGGTAGAAAAATCTAAAAAAGCTAAGTCTGGTCCACTGGACATTCAAAAAACATTCAAAAAGAATGTCCAGAGGACCAGACTTGGCTTTTTTAGACTGTATAAATAAAGGTTGAATGAATGTTCTTTATGTTACTGTTTTACAAGGGATTTTCCATTAGTGTGTTCCTATTAACTGATGCCATTGTAGGAGATTTCCTGAGAAATGACCATTTCTTTAACATCAAAAAAGTTAAGCCAAGTTCTCTGGATGGCTTCTTTTTGTCAGAGCACCATCAAACTGGTTGAGGTGCTATTTAGAAGACTGAGTTTGTTGTGGCTCCTCGGACTGATGAAGTATTTTTGTTGAAAGACAAAACATTTCAACAATAAGAAACCTTCGAGAAGATTTGACTTAAATTTGATGGATGTCTCTACCTGGATTACTGAGCATGAATCTGGACACTTCTTTAACAGATTTTTTTTGTGGTAAATGTGTTACAGCAGGTATCTGATAGAAAGACAGTTACTGGTTTTCCCACTCAAGCCAGCTTGCTGTGAATAAACTTTCTGTTCCCTCTTGATCTTGACTTGTCAGTATAGATTCTGGATGACGTTCAAGTTTCTTATTCGTCTCCTGCTGATGCCAACGTAGTCATCATCCCTTCTCCCACTTGGTTTTGGTCTATAGACTTCTGCACTGTTGAATTCATGGCAGGGTCTCAATGGCCTGTTTTGTCATGGCTCTGCCAACATGTTGCAGGGAAACCTCTAGCCTAAGGTGAGAAGTCAACACACTCGTCTTTTTGTGCGTTCACGTATCTTCACACAGATCTCTGGCCATATAATAAATTGCCTCCAGCTTTTGGGTTATATCTGCAGCCTAACCACATGTACAAGCTTCAGACACAGACACATAATTTACGATAAAACCTCTATTCCTGTCAACCTAGTACCTCTCCCGCTGAGTCCAAACTACCCAATGTAACCACATGGATTGATGATTTGTTTGACATCAGATGGTATGAATTATTTGTTGGAGTTTTATCCAAGGTTGTTTGCCATCTTATTTTTTTCCTCCTTTCCTTTGGGTAAAATATTTATGGGACCAATGTTAGCAAGGGCAGAAGGGGGCCTGTCTTTACTGTTGTGTATTTGTGGATAAATGAAGGCAAACCACAAACACAGATGAGTTCTGACTGGCCTCTCATGTGCTATCAGCACTGATGTGTCAGCTTTGGTTATGTTAGACGTCAGATAGATTTAGATTAGGCTATGAGGAGAGGCCCGTCACGAACACAAATGGTAAGAGATAGCCCGTCTCATTATGCTGCAGTCTGCCAAGGCTCATATCATCTCTGCTCTGAATGAAACCCCATATCCTCCAAAAAGAGGTTCCAAGATGAAGAGAAATTCTACCAAGAGGCTGAAATTAAAGGTATTAATATCAGTAATCCACATATTTGACATCATTTCAGTGATACTCTTGGTAAATGTTAGTGACAGCTGGACTTTCTTAAAACAATGAAATTGCTTCATCTGGTGTAGCAGGGTAATAAACAATACTAACATTATTGTCTTGCAAAAATAACTTTATGCCCTAACAAAACTATACAAGTAAACATATGTTCAAAAGGTTATAGAATCAAGGGGTTTGTTGTTTTCAACTGATTTGTTATTTTCTCATGACTGTTTTTGTGTCGTAAATATAATATTTTACACACCTGTATGATTACAACTTGTGGTTTAGGCCTTATCTGCCTTACTGGTTTTCTGTGTGTATGCATTTCTCCTGCATTCAATCAAATCACTGATTGTCACGGCTCTCGTTACACCTCAGGACCATGAAATTCATCACTGACCTCCAACTGAACTGAAATACACAGAACTGAGTGAAGGATAAAGTTAACAGAGGTTTATAAATAACAGTGTACAAAAAGTTACATTTTTATCCCTTAAATAAAAAAATTAAAAAACTATCTATCCGTTAGATACTAAAGGTGGGTAAGTGTGCCATGCATATTCAGTAACAAAGCTTAATGATAATGTCGTCAGTGCATTTAGATTCTACGCTTCAAACATTTAAGCACTGCCCAATAATCCAGGTATAAAATCTAACAAACAAAAAAAGAAACTGTCCAGATGACCTGACT
>JARVGS010000127.1:11800625-11813771 GCA_031762315.1 Hypsolebias antenori
CGTTCAAATCGGGTTACGGTCGGCCCTTAAGAACGGATCTTGAACGGAAAGAGAGGACTACCTGTATATATATATATATATATATATATATATACAGTATATATAATATTACACATTAATTATACAAAAATATGGTGTTATTTTGAAATACCATGACTTGTCATGAGTGACCTCATGTACCTCAGCACTAATGTAGAGCTAAGCTAGCATGCAACACAGAGGCGTGTCCCCCTCCTCCCCCCACACTGTTCAGTGAGTGAGGAGAAACTCTGCATGCAGTTGCAGGTAACCAGGAAAACCCGAGTGGACTTTTAGTGGTTTGAGTATTCTCCCATTAATCAAGTGGAATGGATTCATTCACTAAGAAATAGAATCAGCGCTGGGTGAATTAATGTTTCATGGTAAACGTGGGGGGGACACGTCCCCTTCACATGTAATTGTTGCTGCACGTATGATGTGACCGAAGTGTTTTTGATGGAGCGGGGCACGTGTTTGTACGTAGATTAAACTAAACTAGAACGTTCTTCTTTACGGCTCAGTTTAAACTCCAGGAAACTTCTTCATGTTTTCCTCAGATTTTCCGAAGGATCAGCAGCTGGTTGCAGCTCAGGCGGCCATTTTGCTGCTTCCCGAGGAGAACCGAGCGGCGCTGCGGACGCTGCTCTTCTTCTTGCGGGACGTGACCCGTGTGGCCCAGAACCAGATGACTCCCACCAACATCGCCGTCTGCCTGGCGCCGTCTCTCTTCCACCTCAACACCGTAAAGAGGGACGCCAAGTCGGCTAGGTGAGCCCAGGCCTCAGGTCCAGTTGACAATGTCTCATTCAGTGACGTCAGCTGGAAGTTCTGGTACCGATGGAGCTGGATGAAGGGTGTGGACCCAGTTTAAGATGACAGCAGCAGTTCTGAGCCTCGCTGCGGCTTCGGTTTAGGTCTAAAGATGCAGACCAGAAGGTCTTGAACAGCTGTTTTTTGAGTTGGGTTTAGTTTTCACGTGTTGCATCACGTGGTGAAGAAGAGTCATCAGACTCAGAGTGAGTCCAGATGTTTGTGTTGGTTTCACCTTTAAAGTCATTCGCTTCAAAAACTGTAAATCAAAGAAAAGTCTCGGCCTCCTGGCGACTTGTGTTGCTGATGGCGTCAAGTCTGGACCAGATCCAGATCTGAACCCGACATCAAAGAATTTCAGCTAAAAACTATGAGCTCAAATAATAAAATACAGTAACATAAATGTTATATTATTGTATTTTATAACTATAAAATAATATAAAATGTATGAAACTGATTGAAGATCACATTTTTATCTGAACTTTAGCAGTTAATTAAATTAAAGCTCTTAATGTTTCTTTAAAAAAAAAACTATGTTTAATTAGTTTGAGTTTTATTTGTAATAAATGTTTCTGTTTATTGGATCACAGAGTTTTTAAATTAAAAAATTAAATTAAATTCAGTTATAATCTGAATTAAAACCTTTGTTTAGCAGATTTTAGTTTAAACGTTTTATTTCTTTAATCTGTAAAACAGACTGGGTCCTCCTGCAGGAACCGGATGTCCGAACCGTATTTCTGAGTCTGGAGGTCTTAAAGTTCTGCTCCAGGGTCCGGTCCAATAACGTCCCGTGTTCTTCCTACAGGTCCGGTCACAGGAAGTCCAGTCGGGCCCGTCCGGACCAGCGGGACCTGAGTGAGACCCTGGCTGCCACCCAGGGTCTGGCCAACATGATCGGTGAAGCTCAGAGACTCTTCCAGGTAACCTTTGACCTCCTCAAGTCCAACATCTGCTGAAGTCCAAAACCAGCAGACATTCAGGAACAGAACCTTCTCTGCAGCTCCCAGAGTTCTGGCCCGGACAGAGTCCGAACGGTGCTGGACCCACAGAGGAGGCTTGGTCCAGTCAGGATGGAGGTGACGAGGACAGATGGAACCGGCTGCAGCTGAGCACCCAGCAGCTCCTGAAGGAGGCCCAGGAGGAGGACTGGGAGAACCACCTGGGTCCAGAGCCCGTGGAGCTGGCCTTTAAGAAGGTGAGCGGGGACACGGGGGGTTCTGACCCGGTTTGCAGTGCGGGTCAGTTTCCTGATGAGGAGCAGAGGGACAGAATGACGAGCTGTTTGTCCTCAGGTGGACGGCTGTCTTCTGGGGACGTGGCGAGGCTCCGTGGACGTGGACGCTCCTCAGCAGGAGCTGCTCCTCCGACTGCTGAGGGAGCAGCATCTGTGGGAGGAGAACCTGCGGCACGCCGCCGTCCTCCACACCCTGTCCGAGGACACCGAGGTGTACCGCTGCGTCCTGCAGGGCCAGGGCTCGCGGCCCCCCCAGGACCACCTGCTGCTCAGGTACCGAGGACCATGCAGGATGTCCCTGAGCTCATTTGTCTCCTGTCCTCACGTCAGGACTAAAAGATTCTGTCCTCCAGAACTGGGCCGCAGTGTTCACACAAATATTTTGACTCTTGTCCCCCTCACCAGAACCTGGCAGCCGGACCCATCATCTGGACCGCTGTACCTGTCCTCCATATCCACGGAGCACCCCGAGGTTCAGGTGGAGGGGGTCCGGGTGCACGTCCACGCCTGCCTCTATCTGCTGGAGCCCACAGGAACCACCAAGACCAGACTGACGCACCTCTGTAGAACCGATACCAGGTCAGAACTTCAAACCGGGTTTCAATAAAATGGATCAGCAGCAAAGTAATAACCTGTTCATAATATTATGAACAGGTTATTATCATGAGTTCATTATGAAGAACTCATCACAACAAACTCATAATGAACTCATTTTTATAAAGAAGTAACGTCGTCGTGGACCGGGTCACCAACCACACCGACTTTGATCATGAGATATTTTGTTGAAGCCAAATTATTTAGCTGTTTTGAGCCATTTTTTTTTTTTTTTTTGGTTGTTGTTTGTTTGTAAACATCTGATATTTAAAAAACATCTTACCTGCAGTAGTTGGCTGGTCTGAACAGGACCAAGTGTAAAGAAACAAACCTTTGTGCTGCTGTAAATCTAAAAAAAGTTAAGTCAGGTTCTCTGGACGGGTTCAAAAAATTGTAGAAACATTTCGAGTTTCAGTCAAAAGACTTCTTCAGTCTGAGGAGCAGCGTAGTCTTATTAAAAAACACCTTCTCACAGCTTTTGACTGAAACATGAAATGTTTCTACAATTTTTTTAACCCGTCCAGAGAACCTGACTTTTTCTACCTGGATTACTGAGCATGAATCAGGACACTTTGAGCTGCTGTAAAGTTTATGTTTGCAGTCATTAACATCATCTACAGCAGGTAAGATACTGACCATTCAGATGTTTGCAGATTAGACTGGAGCCAACAGATCGATGAACACCCAGAGGGTCGAGTACTGACTGGTCATATTAAACGTGTTGCAGCCTCGGTTCTGGTTCAAGGAGTTTACCAGACTGGACCAAGTTCTGTGAGCAAGTGTTGATCCGGTTCTGTAAATGTTTCAGAGTGGTTTTGATCCATAGTTCTTCAGTCAACCTTTCTTCCATTCAAACAAAAAGGTTTTTCAGAAATGTTTCTCTGAAAATGAGTGAAACCTCTCAGAACCACTTTTCAAGAGGATCTAGCTGCTTGGGGGTTTAAGAAGAGGTTTGGATCAGAGCTCCACGTTCTAACCTCCTCCACGTATCTGCAGTTTGTTCTCAGGTGTGTTTGAGCTTTTTAACCCGGTTCTGGTCCATTTCAGGGGTCGGTCTCAGGACTGGTACAGCAGAGTGAGTGGACACCTTCTGGCCTCCGGTCTGTTGGGGATCAGAGATTCCTTCAGAACCGACTACAAAGAAACCAAAGTATGAGAATGTGTGAAGAGAAAAACACCAACCAGAACTCTTCCATGGAGGTCGAGGGGAACCAGGGGAGAAGGACCGGGTCACAGAGGGGAACTGGACAAGAACTGGGTCACAGAAACTCTGAAAGAATTGTAAAAACTGTGAAAATGTGTCTTTTAGCTGAGGGATTGAGCTCTCTGGGCCACCGTACATTTAAATTCACTTGTGTGACCCCAGAGGCACCCGGACCAGCTGACCTCTGGGGGCTGCGGTAGCTCAGTGGTCAGTGCTGCGGTAGCGTAGTCCTCATGTTTAAGTCCAGGTTGTGTCAGGAAGGACATCCAGCGGGCGAGTCTGCAGCGAACGATGGGAGCAGCTGAAAGAAAAGCAGAAGTTGAACTTTACAAAATGTCTTCTCTCTGTGAGGTCACGTCACCGGAGTCGCTGCTCTCTGATGTATAAATACTGTGACACTGGGTGAGGTGTAACATTATCCAAATAAAAATGTTTAAATTACTACCGGTAATTGTTATTCATGTCTAAATACTGAAGTGTTGTGGTTAATATTTCTACAATCATGAGGAAAAACATTTAAATACTGACAGTTTTATTTTAGTACAACTCGGGTCGATTTGTTACACTATTTGTTTAAATTATATATATGTGTGTGTATTTGTACTGTCTACCTCTGGCTAACTGCAGGATCTTTGTACAAACCTAAATCCTCAGATTATTTAACTTAAGATGCTTCTGAGAATAAAATTTAATCCAACTTTCTGAAAAAGTGTGAATTTATTTTTGTGCCAAACTGTAAATTAAAATGTTACGTTCTGAAGCCAGATTATAATCTCAGAGGAAACCACGACAACGAGATAAAACATTCACAGGATGTTCCTCTGAAGGCAGGAACATTTACAGCCCGAGACCTGGGGTCAAAGGTCAAAAACTGAGTGTGACTTACAGGAAATGTTCTTTAACGGGTCAGTTCTGCTGCTCCGAGTCCGTCAGAAGAACCAGGACCAGGTCCAACAACCTGCTGCCTCCTAAAGGAGGAAAAAAAAAAAACTACAGAAAACTGAACAGTTTGTCAGTTTCTCCTCAGACTGGATCAATAACGATGAACTTTATTTAGGCAGGTTAATCTCATTGAGCCTTGAGGACTCATTTACAAGAGAGACCTGGCTGCAAACTAAGAATGATGACAACAGTAACAATAGATTTTCATTGGACAATCAACAATAGACAATCATAAGCGAGAAATACATATATTTTTTAAAACAAGTTAAAACAAAGATGTCAAAGTTGCAAAACAGACAGATTATAAGGCAGATGTAGAAAATCAAAAACAGGAACATGTCAGCATTGGTTTTTGCCAGGATTCCAACAGATTCTTATAAGAAAGATAATAAAACAAACCCAGGTTGCTTTTATAGTAGATACTGGCTAGATCTTTTGTGCTACATACAAAGTCCAAACAAAATTGTAATGCTTGCTGTTTTTCTTCCCGCTTACCGGTAAGTGTTACAGCCCAGTATGAGATTCTGACAAGATAGCTAGCATTAAACTGACACCAGTTCAGTCCCAGTTTTACGTCAAATGGTGTATGTAGGTGCTGACATAAAAACAATTACTTTAAATTTGTTGCCATTGTTTCAGTGACTATTTTAACTTCACAGTAAAATGTTCCATTTTTATTCACACTGTGTTGGAACTCATCTGATAGTTTAGTTTACTGCGTGGTGCTTTAGGAGCTCACATTCTCTCAGCGTTATCTGGATGTGTTGGTGAAAATGTGCATTAACATTAACAGCACTTCTTGTATGTTCAATGACTCTGGTGATAAATTAATTGTGGCAAGGTAGAGTTACCAGCTGTTAAAACAAGATGTTGGATTTCATCAAATTAAAATTGGTTTGTTGTTACAAGGTGTGTTTGTCCATTGCTACATCACACACAGCATGGTTTGCCTATGCATTACCATGTGAATCATCCTCCAGTGTTACACCCTCTCCTGTCTCGCTCAATGATGAGGTAATCTCTGGACTGAATGGGCTGAGCAGCCGTAGTTTCACAGTAAGTTCAGCGACAGACATGCATCTCATTGATGAGCATCATTTTATTAGTCAGCGTGTACAAGAAAGGCCAATCCATTTCATGTGCTAAAAATAAGTACTTTTTTATTAGCTGTTTTTTAAATGTCCTCAGATTTATTTTATCCTTGATGTATTTTCCATCCATCCATTATCTTTACCCGCTTCTTCCTTTTCAGGTCGCTGGGGTCACTGGGGCCCATGTATGTCCAGCTATCACTGTGTGAGAGGCAGGGTACACCCTGGACAGGTTACAAGTCCATCACAGGGACACATAGAGATAAACAAGACAAACAACCATTCACACACTCACTCACACCAAGGGACAATCCAGTTACCACTTAGCCTAACATGCATGTTTTTGGTCTGTGGGAGGAAACTGGAGTACCTGGAGAAAACCCATACATGCATGGAGAGAACATGCTAACTCCACCCAGAAAGACCCCCTGGCTGGGATTTGATCTTGTGACCTTGCTGAGAGGCAACCGCTCTACCTACAGTGATCCCCACAACCCGAAAAGGAAGAAGCGGTTAAAGATAATGGATGGATGGTGACCAAGTAAACTAATTTGTCGTTTACAAATTACTTGATTGGCTTGATTGTGTACTTGTGTAATAACAGACATGTTTAGAAATGTTACAAGTTTTAAAAAGGCAGTTTCATAGCCAAAAAAAAAAACAAAAAAACAAAACAAAACTTGTAAAATAATCCATTGTACAATATTTAGGCTGAAAACACTAGTCGCGTTTTTACATTAGCTGCTTAGTCTTAAACTTTTAGTACTGACTTGGTCATCAAGTTAGACAAAGAATCACAGGAGATGAAAAAAATGTGTACTACCTCTTTGTATTTTAAAAAAATCATACTAGGCTATCTAGATTTTACAAAATGTCTTCAACATTAATCTGCAGTGTTTATAAAAGCCATTGAGGGGTTTGTTTTACGGTAATGTATGTTATTAGTGATTTGAGTGGAAAACCACGCTCAGTATCTAATTAACACACTGGAATATAGCTCAAAATGATTTTACAGAAGCTTTAGAAGACTTGTAGAAATGGAAACCCCTAATCATAAATCATAATGGGTTACATTAGGTACTGGGATTCAGCAAATGGTCATACAGTTTCAGTAACAATTCAGTTCAGTTTCCAATTCATTTTTTTTTTTTTTTGCACCAAGTCAAAACAGAAGTTATCTCAGGGCAGAGGGCACTGAATAAATACATTTGCATACATAAAAATTCAATTGATAACATTTTTTATCTAAGGAAGGAAGAAAACCAATTTCGTGATAGAACTTAAGTTATGTGCTCTGAGATGTTAAAGAGGTGTGGAGGATACATTAGTAGTCATCTGATATCTCTCAGCTATACCTGCTGATGGACTGAGTGCACATTATGAGTCAGACTGCATAGAGTCCATATGTTACACAGTTTAGCAGTTTGAGTGGTGTTAATAATGGAATTGATCTTAATTTTTGTCAAATGAAGAGAAGGCCTTCTCAAAATGAGTATTAATTGACAGCTTTGGTACACATGATGTATCAGATGAGCTTTGTAATAAGATCTTGGTCACATTATTCTGTTAAACTAGAAGACATTTATTCTCAGTAACTGAACTTTAGAAAAAAGTATAAAGAAACGGTAGATAAATGTTGCTATATATTTACAATTTAGAAATGTATTAAGCATACTAATATAATTTTATTTCAGGACTGTTCAGTTGATGACCCAGGGCCACATCCAGTTCACTGATGAGCTCAGTCCAGCTCATTGAGTTCATATAAAAAACTAGATTTTAAGTCATTAAAAAAGGAATCGGTGGAAGAAACAAACAAACAAAGGGAAAAAAAAAAATCTAAAATCAGAAATTCAGAGCTGATATGATATAGATGACCTATGTCAGATCTAAACAACTCGGTCCTCTAATCTAAAATCAACTAAATTTTAAATTGTAAATCAAATTTATGTAAAGACAAGAAATATTCATGGAATCTGCGTATGAGCATAGATCTTGCAGGACATTTGACAATGATTTGACTATTGACTATAGATCTGACACAATGGGATGTTGTATACAGTACAATGAATGCAACAGAACCATTGATTTTTACAGGGTCACACTTTGGTAATGTAACGTATCTATGTGATAAGTACTACATGAAGTGCTTCATTCATTTGGAATAAATGTTATCTTTTGTCTTTGGGAAGGCAGTGTTTTGTGAGGTCAGATTATCACTGCAGACTAGAGTAGCTTGTAGGATATATGAGTTTCATGGACTGAATTCCAAAGTCGTGTTTGTATATGTTGGTGGGATTTAATGAAGGCTTTACTGGTTCTTTGCGTCACTGGCTGATGGAAGCGTGGTGCCCTCAGAATTGCAGGGTGTTGGTGTACTTTGCTAAACCGAAACCACTGCTAGAGCGAATAAACACAAAATGCTCATTATTGAGCTGAAGTACTAAGCTTGGAAATACTTAGTCAGCTATTTTTAAAACAAATATTTTGTGTATCACTGGTATAATCAGCTACTGTTTGTTTTTTAAACTCTTTCTGTTGCTCATCAGCAAGCAGTTTAAAAGGCATCTGTGCTGAACATTTTGAAGATGGCTGCAGTATATTGATGGTGTCACATGTGTTATGGGAAGCAACACCATCAGTGGTTTTAAAAGGCAAAAAGTGCAAGTATTGGTAGATTATAATGACAAGTTGTTTACTGTTGTACCAGTAGATGCTGTTTCATCTGTAAACTCGGATCAGTGCAGGAAAGAATTTCACTTACCGGTAGTTAGCTAGTCTAGCTCTGTTTTGTTTGTTTTGGGCAAAATGTATGACTGCAAAGGATTGTTTTCTAAAACACAGGGTTATAACTGGATAACATCACCCCAAATAGGAAAAATACTTGTAACTGCTGAAGTCACCAAATAATCTAGGAGTATTGTCAGTTTAATGGGGGTTTATTATTTCAGTATGTGTTGAATTAATTACAAAGGTTGAGTCACCAGACACAAAGGACTCCACCAACAACTGTTTCAATGGTTTTGTTTACTTGCAGCTGATGACCTTGTACTTACAAGAAAATATACTAAATTTATTCTGTGAAAGCAACTCCTCCACCAGGAGATGTAACTAAGATCAAAATGTTCCCTAATTTAATTAGCTATTGTTTACTGCAAATAGGCTTTTAAGTTCTGACATCAGGAAATGTATTTTATCTGAATGTTTTGTTCAGATTGAGATATTGGATAACTATTTTACTCTTGTAATCATATTGCATCTGATTACTAGACTTAGCTTACCTAGGAGTAAAGAAATCTCTAGGTTGGAGAATGACAAAAATAAATAATAAAATGGCATTGGGTGTGTAGTTGTTGCCACAAGAAGATTGTACTAGTATAATTTTACTAATTCATCAAACAAAACTGAGTGCTGTACATTTTATACACAAGTGAAATAAGAAAGTAATGTGTGGCAACACGAGTGAAAGATAAAAAATATATATATTTGCTAATAGTTTAGTTTAATGTTATGGAACAGAAATAACACAAATCAGTTGTAAAAGTTTTAATCTTATTTTCTGTTATTTATTTTATACCATATAATTATAATTAAACATTTCATGCACCAGTTCATATAAAAAAAAAATCACAGGACAACTGTTGAACAATATTTTGAGTCTTACCATGCATGACTGCACTTCTATGGTCACATGAGAGAGGACTGTTAGTAGTGATGGCAGAAGAGACTCACTGGAGTAAAAGGCCTGTAAAGGTGTGGCATGTAAGAGAAGATCCCCAGAGACAAACTGACATCAGTGGAACACAGCAACCAGCAGAAACTTATCTCAGGGAAGCACAGAGGTAGCTGTCAGTAAAGCTTAATACATGCAGCAATAAAGGGCAAAGTACATGTTTGTTTTTAAGATAAACTTGTTAATGGTTTTATGGTTTGGCACCTCGTGTGCACTGTCTGGCTTAAGTTTGCATAGGTCTTTTTCATTCTTGTTTCTAAAGTGTCCAGTGACAAATGGCTTGTCTCAATCTATTTTGTGTGTGCGTGTGTGTGTCTTTTGTAAGCAGTTGGCAATAGGAAGGCTCCTCCAGTCCCACCTCGCATCACCTCCAAGCCTCTCATCTCGGTGACGTTGCAAAGCAGCACAGAATCTGCTCAAGACACTTACCTTGACCAGCAGGACCAAGGCAGTGAGGCTAACAGCCAGTCAGGACGCAGCAATTCGTCCGACAGTCTCTGTAGCATACGCATGAGCAGCCTGGCCAAGGTGACCCAGTCACTAACGGCCCCTGCTGCAACCACTGCACTTGCTGCAAGCTCTGGGCCCCCTATTCCAGCTCCCCGTGATCTCCCTTCTACCACCACTGTTGCTGCTGCCACCACCACCACCACTTCCACTTCTACCCAGTCCCAAAATGACATTGTGAACATTAGCATCACCCTAGAACAGCCTCCAACTGCACCCAAGAGGAAGCTGTCTTCTATTGGAGTCCAGGTACACTCAGTCCATTATTTATTTATGTTGGCATCTGATCTAGGGTGAACTGCTGAATAACCTTGCTGTGTTTGTAACATTTTAGGTGGATTGTATTCTTCCAGTTCCAAGAGAAGAGCCATTACTCCTGTCAACACCACTAAAGTTTCAATCAATTGGAGTTCAAGTTGAGAACGGCAGGCCGTAAGTACAGCTGTTTTTATCTGATAAACAAAATGAGTTTCAGAGACAGGCATGTTGCTTTAAGCAGGTTTGTTTTAGTGTTTAGCATATACAGTATTTTAGATCTTTTAGCGTACACTTGGCGTTCATTTAGCATATATCTGTGTATTTTTGCACTTTATATTTTTGTTATTGTTGGATGTAACTGAGATCCTGAGTACATAACTTTGTTCCACCTCATGTACCACATGTGATGCAAATGACAATAAACTTAACTTGAACTAAAGTAGAAAGCACAACACAAGATATATTTTCAAAAGTCTCCAGTGAAAGGTTTCTAACCCCAGCTGCTTAATTTTTAACAGTTTATTATTTGATATTTAAGAATGTATTTATGTTGGGAAGCGTCCAGGTGTGTGAATATGTGATTTGTGTGTGAATGTGATTTGCAATGATTTTTTTTTGTGTGCGTTTTTTCATCCAAGCACTTCAGCTCTTATGCCTCTCCCTCTGTAACTATACACTCTCACGTTTGTTGATTTTGTAACAGTAATCGTATAATGTCATTTACCAGTAAGCCTAGCAGCAAAACGGTGTTTTGATTGATATTATGTTACTTGTGTTTTGACACTAGTTACTCAAAACTAGTGAGAAGCTACCCTGATGCATGCTCAATAATCCAGGTAGAAAAATAAAAAAGAAAAACCAAGTCTGGTCCTCTGGACATTCAAAAAAAAAAAAGTTTTGTTTTTTGAATGTCCAGAGGACCAGACTTAGCTTTTTAGATAGTGAGACACTGTTAATTTAAATGAGTACTATGCTCTATAATTTTCATTTTAATCACATTTTGACTGTGTGCTTCTTTTTTATGGTCCTCATCTTAGAAGCCAGTAGTTTATTTTACTGTTTTTGTTGCTTATTTCCCTGTCTCCTCTTCTGTGCCCATACCTTTAGTGCATTGCTGCAATGAATAATTATCCATTTTTACTATCTTTCAAGTAAACTTGTCAACCTCAAATTGTTACTTCGAGCTGTTCAGAAGCTGATATTTATGCATGTCTCTGCAGTCTGAGCCGGGACAGCAGCATGGCCTCCAGACAAAATACAGAAACTGAGCCTCAGCTGCAGGATGCCGCACCCACAGAAAACACAACCAACTGCACCAACAGTCAGACTGTGAATACCACCGCAACCAACGGACAGGACAAAGCCATGGAACAGCAACTCCTTAAACACACATTAGCACCATCAAGGATATCCAACTCTCCTGCCGTGACACTGGATCCAGCTTTAGACCCCTCATCTCTACCACCACCAGATCCCAGTTTAGAGTCTGGAAATGGCAGCTCGCAGGGTGATGCTGTTCACGCCAGCACGCCAGCATGTCTCAGAGATGGCAACTGGTTTCTGAAGCTACTGCAGGCTGAAACAGGCCGCATGGAGGGCTGGTGTCAGCAGATGGAGCAGGAAACCAAAGACAATAAGCTCTCAGAGGAGGGTAAGCATTCACACATGCATATTAGTGTTATCGGTGTTTACCAAACTTCTAATTAGGAAAATATTTAAGTAAAACAGTTTAGGGATCAGACTGACAGAGCTGCTCTGTGTGCTGCAGTACTTGTTTATAAACGTTTGCAGCAGCTACATTTTTGTTCCTCAGTGACATGGAGACCGAGTTCAGTTATTTAAGGCAGAAAATGATGTAACGTAAACTGAGGGGAGAGATGGCAAATACATTTTGGTACATGACTTATTAGGACAGCACCAGGAAGAAAGGATGTGCCTGTAATTGAAGTTTACAGACTGGGGACTTGGTAATGTCTCATCCCCGTTTGGTTTGGATGATGAGACAAAGCTTGACACACCCATCACTGCGATTGACTCAAGTACTGCAGAGCATTAAACTGGGAGTAAGCTTTGTTTTAGTGGTAATAGTCACAGTGGAATCCATTTGTTTTCATTCCCCAGAAGCCCACTCAAGCTCTTTAGACAGATTATTCTCTACTGTATCTAAAATATAAATGAGGGAAGATGACTTGCAGTAAAGGCTTCTCGATAATGCTCCTGCTTTTAAAAGGCTTTAATAATATATTTCTATTTACATGCAAATATTGAGTATAAAACAGCTGAACTGAAAAGTCAAGATTGAGTTCTGGAAGAATGTGTAAACAAATTATTCTCAGTCATGGAATGATTAATTACACATTTTAAAATAAATCCTCATCAAAGGTCTACAGCTGCATCCCTTACATATGTCCTGATGTAGATTATAGCATTTATATCATTCATGAGTTGTTTCTTTTTTTTATGTTTTGCAGTGTTGGGGACAATTCGCAGTGCAGTAGGCAGTGCTCAGCTCCTCATCTCACAGAAGTTTGAGCAGTTCAGAGGGCTCTGCAACGAGAATCTGGTGAGTAGCTTCATTATATTTGGTCAAACAAAAAGCAGATTGGATTTTATTGGTTCAGTTCTGGAACAAATTTTTTCTTTGTTGTGAACTGGGAGTTGGATTGTGGAATGTTCTGGAGAGTGATGTTAAAAATGCAAAATCAATGTATACATTTAAGAAAAAGGTCAAAACTGACTTGCTCAAAAACTATAT
>JARVGS010000127.1:11861623-11875114 GCA_031762315.1 Hypsolebias antenori
ATATATACATACACACACACACAGCACCGATTAGATCAGTGAGTTATTTTAATGAAATGGCCGATGTCCGATATTTAATGTTATCGCTAATATCGGCTGATACCGATACCACTCTGATAATATCGTGCATCCCTATTTTTTTATATAATATTTAATAAACTGGGTATTGAGAACTTCTTATTCAGTGACTCAGCATTTATTTAGTTGTATATATTTTCTGCTCCCCTAGTGCTCTTGACTTGAAAAGAATAGCCTTGTGTACATTAGGATCGTTGTTTATTCCCTTATTTTTTACATTTACAAAGACTGTTGTTTTTGTTTTGAACTTTTTTGATTTACAAAGACTTTAATTTTCCCTGTGAGGATCCCAGGAAGTGGTTAAAAAAAAAAAAAAGCTACAACCCCAAAATTTGATTCTGCCATGTTATATTTATTTTTAATTTAATTAGTGACCTTTTAAATGCAGTGTGCGATATTTTTGAGAGACCAAACTAGGAAAGTTTTACACTCTTTAAGAGATGGTTCAGTTTTTATAAGTGGGGTTGTCTAAAGTACTAATAAGTAGTCTTGTGTAGATAGCAGTCACAGTGAAGCCCACTTAAAAAAAAAACAAACAAAAAAACAAACTTAATTCCACTTTTCCATAAGAGTTGTTACTTTGTTACTATTTTCCCTACTGGACAGTGTTCATGTGCTGTCTTAACTCTGTAGCCAACAAACAGAACAAACTGCATCAATGAGCTCAAAGAGAATTTCCAGAAAAAGGCACATTGTCACTTATTGTTTAGGGATCAGCCTGGTGGAGACGAGTCATGGCTATCAATGGAAAGATACATTTAGTAGCCCCTGTGGACGTAAATGTGTTTAGCAGTACAGATGCTGTTCAGCTGAGTCAATATCCCTGTGTTCCATTTGTACTCACAACCACTTTTGAGTTACATGTCTGAGAAATCAACTTAACACCCTCAAAGTCCGAAACAGAACATGAAAAGTTGGTGATTCCTGACCAGCCCCAACCTCAACATCCAGTATGGCTGACTCGCGCATGAAACATGGGAAAAGCAGCACTAATAAACTAATGTTAAAAACTTTTTTTCTTTTTGAATTTTAGTAATCTAGTCACGCATTTAGAACTTTGAACCCACTATTAGTAGATTAGCTGCTCTTTCTTTGAATGCACAAAAGAAGTGTTTGTTATCAGCTTGTATTGCTAATAGTAGTTAGCCTGGTCACTGAGCATTAGCTAATTTTACTGGCTTTCTGAGTTGCAGCCAGAAAAAATGTGGTAAAATTTGTAGCTTGTTAAAATATTTAGTAGCAAAGTGTAAAACATGCTTAGTACAGAGGAAATCCAAATGGCTGGCAAAGTTTTGTATTGGAGTTGTTCCAGATGTCAGAAATTTGCTTCCTAATTTGGTTTTCTTTGTATTAGCTCTAAGCTTCACTCACCCATGAGGATTTCTGATTCTTCAGTAGGAAATTGGTGCCATCTACTGCTTGTTAGATGCTTGTTAGATGAAAGCCAATGAAATTAAATGTTCTATACCAGGGCTATTCAGTAAAATTGCTCAGGGGGCCACAGTTCCTGAAAGCCAAGCGCTCAGGAGCCATACATCCAGCAGTTATTGTCATTAAGTAAGTTTGTTTTATAGTTTAAAATCTAGCTTTATTTAAAAATGAACCTATTGGTGGGCTGAATTGAACTCACCCGTGGGCCTGATTTGGCCCCTGGGCCACCAGTTGAATAGCCCTGTTCTAAACTTTTAAGCTAACACTCTCAGTACACAGCCAAATAAGACAAGTTACCAAAAATATAATTTTTGCTGTTCATCTGATAGAAACTTACCTATGGTAAAGTGTTACATTTAGCTAAACTTACATTTTACCCTGTTTTAGTCTTTTTCTTTTTTTTAAGTCAAATAATCCGTTTTACTGAACACACACCAAATTTTAATTTTCATATTTATCTATTTTTCAATTTTTTAACCAGTAATTTTATGAAGCCCGAACAACTTCTGCCCGTGAGGACTGATAAATGTGTCACATAAGGAGTCTTAACAAGACCGCAGCCCAAAACGCGTTGTGCAAGTATCCTTGCGGGTCAAATCAGGGTGTAACCAAAATGAAATGTGTGCCAGTTTTATTCATTGCACTTTGTAACAAAAAGAAGGGATGGTTGATTCTAAATCTAGTGCACAAAACTACTTGACCCGCCCGTTCTGAGCAGTCTTTGGAAGAGCTGTTTTCATTGGGACAAAACTTTATATGATTGGGACGTGTTGGCGTCTTTGGATGACACTGGAGGGGACATCAAGGACAGAGAACAAATTTTTGGGGTGGGAAAGGGGGGCCTGCATCAGCACATTAAGATTAAAGAATTTAATCCTTGCCTATTTTAATTTCATTATTTACAAGACTGAAATGTAAAGAAAGGTAGTCCACAAACAGATAATGAGATTATCAACCCACTGCATACGATGACTGACGTTTCTCAGATTCTGAGCTTCCCTTTGTTTAAAACCTAGAGATTATTTGTGTAGAGTACATCAGAAAGACAATGAGAATGAAGAATTAAAGTGACCTTTTTAAAAGAAGCAGCAAACTTAATGCCCCTCGAAGACATTACTTTCACTCTGAGACACGTTCCACTAGACATCTCCCCCTCTCGTTCCTGTGGCTCTCCAGGTTATTATTTATCTCCACAAAGTCTGCTACGTCCCTGGAATTATAAACCACGTTTTCATGTTTGCTTTGAGTTGACTCAAAAAAAAAAAAAAAAAAGACCAGAAGAAATGTGACGGCTGAGGGACACTGGTGGAGTCTGGACAGACGGAGCGAAACACAGATGAACTGTTTTAACAGTAAAAGCCTCGGAAACTGCTCTAAGAGCTCGAACATATAACCAGATTTTTTTTTTTGAGGACCTAGAAGCTGCGATGTGAAATGAACTGCTCCTCCTTGAGGACAGCGCACACAGACACTGTAAATGGGACCAAAGTTACACAGCACGTACACAACACTTGCAGTCATTCTTAATGGTAGATCTGGAGCTGGAGGTCGCATTTAAGCAAACACAATAACAAGCTCCATCCGGCTCAAACCGCATACACAAAACGACACTCCTACTGTCTGAAATAGGCTTCTTTTTTTTTTCTTATTTGTGGTTTCATTGCACAACATAACAAAACCAAACCCACTCACATACTCTACATTCCAACTAAATGTTTGAGACCTGGAACAGACGTAATTAAAATCTTTAAAAGAGACGTTTGAAATGTTGGTTATTTCTCAGGTCTGCCTAAAGTTGAACATTTTAAAGCCTAAAAAATAAAATAAAATAAGAGCAACATAGTTGTAGTTTTGTGTTTTAGAGTTCTGAGAGTTGCGGGATGTGACTGATGAGGTTGAAGGGGATGTTCGGGGCGGGCGACGATGTGATCCGACGCTCCGGCGGCTGCTCAGTTTTACTTGTATGGCCGGAGGAAAGCGGAGACTTTGCTGCTTATGAGGCGTATGAAGGAGCGGGGAAGCATCTCGTTGGACTCCCGAGTGGTGTACTTAAAGTAGTGGTTTGGGTTGGCCAGCACATCAAAAAGAGTCTTAATCAGTTTTTTATCCTGCGGAAAGAACAAACAGCCTTCAGACGCTCGCTCACACACATTTATGCCCTAATCTCCTAAAGCTGTCACACAAGACTTTGAAACAAATTACACAACTGAACGACAACATCAACAAACCTTTCCAGTATTAATATTCAGCCTGACTGGTGTTTATTGACAACGGCTTTGTTCAGCCTCACAAAGACTTTATTAAAGGATTAAAGCTTAACTGAATCACCCCGACTGATTCACGTATAAATAAATAACAGGGATGACGGTTTAAGGAGGATGAAAAACTGCGCCGACCTTAAGGATTTCTTGATGGTTTTCGGAGGCGTAGAGCCTTCCGTCTCTCACGATGTCTTCCACGAGCTGCTCATAGTCCTCTGAAATCCACAGAAACAACACAAGATTGTTGCTGCAAAACAACTCACGGCATAATAGAAAAAACTGAGCTGGTGAAACAATATAATCCACAGACAAATCCATGTGTGAGTAACTGTTTGACTAATGCAGTGCTTCTCAATTATTTTCTGTTCCCACCCCCAATTCTCCACCACGACTGTAAATAGTATAATTTGTCTATAAAACTGTTATAAGTACACATCTGCATAACATTGTGTCCTTATTAACATTAAAGAAAAAATAAAATTATATAGATCAACTTACATCAAAGAATAACTTTATTAACATTGTTTTTTAGTCTGTAACAGAAGCAACTTAAAGTGCATCAATTTGTCTTAAAAAAAAAAACATTACCGGTATTTAAACTGTAAACATTTTTGACCATTTGATACTGAAAAATAAAACCAAATATAATCAATAATAACTAATAATAAATTCAAATTGAGCAGCAGCATTTTAACTCAGGAGTGTTATAAAAAACACTTTGACCTACAAAACAAAAATGAATAAAACAATTTGCGTTGATTTAAAAAAAAAAAATCAAAATGAGGACGTCAGGATCAATGAGCACACTCATCGATAAAACTAAAACATTTTTGTCAACGCGAAAGAAGAAGGAGGGGGCAGGTGTCGCTCTCGCTTTGACTTTACTCTTTGTTGCACGTGTGTCCAGAGCGTCATAAACACAGCAGCTTAACTGAGGAGGTGAATATATTTTGTTAGCAAAGAATAGAGTCCTAACATTTATTCAACACTACGCCTGTAAATTGTGCTGTGACAAACTCCTCGATAAAACTAAAACATTTTGTCGACGCGAAAGGACACATGCAGCGGAGGAGTCCGAGTTAATTTATCGTCTGAGCCGCAGAGGGGAGCGACACGGTTCATGCATGGCTCCCAAAATGACAAGACAGTCATATTTGTTCATAACTTTATTATAAGTAAGACAGAGCGATACGAGCACACAGCTGCCGGAACGCACGCAACAAAATGAGAATGGTGAAAAAAATAAAAATAAAACTACTCCCTGCAGCCAAAAAAGCATGTTCCCCCCAGCATTGCTCCGCACCCCCCTCGTTTCGGACCATTTAAAATAAACCTAAAATGCATTTGTTGGCTAGGCAGTGAATCATTAAACACCTTTTTTTTCTAGTTTCTGGAGTGAACAACAAATGTTTCTGTTCAATCAATGGATTAATTTGTATTTGTTCCGGTTATCTGAAGAGATTTGATCAAAGAGTCGAAGATTTTAGAGGTCAAACTAAGTTGTCATCATTTGTTTTACAGTATATCAGAGTGCAGGAGGGACTACTGTGGCCACAAATGGGGACACATGCTCTGCTACAACATCTGGGTTAATGACACTTTTTCTAAAAGTTTATGCTTTTGTTGGTCAGAACAAATCCCAGTGGATTTTAATGACAGAGCGCTTTAGACTACACAGGAGAGAGGGAGTTGTTTAAGGCAAGTGAAACAGATTCAATTTAGAATAAACAGAATAAACTTTTTTTAAAAGAAATTCATTGGTTAATCTTTTAGACGAGATCAAAAGGCTCAAAACCTGTCAACTCACCAATGTCAGAATTATGTTTTAATGTTTCAATCAGGAAATTATGGAGTTATATTAGTACCAAATAACTGAATCCACATTGAGACTGATGTATACAAGCACTAATGTGTCTTTGTGAGCTCAGCCCTGCCTGTTTGCACACATTTAACCAAATCACACTCCTCGATCTACAAAGTAAAACATGAACTTATTTCTCCAAGTCATAGAAACATTTCTAGAACTGAACTGAAAAGTATCAATCCCATTGTTACTAGTAGAAATAAATATATATATATAATTACAATTTTATAAGTAAAAAATGAGCTTAATGTATGAAAAATTATTTGCTAAAACAAGCAGAACTGTGTGCACAAGAGCTGTTAAACTAACACGAGAGTTGAACGTTTACATGACTATTGTTTGCTGAAATTAAAACACATGTTACATGCACTGTTCCCTCAACTACATGACAGAACTTTAACTCCACAGAAAATAATCATAACATTTTGTCCAAATAACTGAGTGATGTCAAACAGATGGTGATGTAAAGGTTTATAATGTAGCATTGATATTTTTAAGACTGTAGATGTTTTGTGTTGGGAGTAGTCTACCTTGGGCTTTGTTTCTACATACGGTAAATATTCAAAGAGCTATCTATAACAGGTAAGATACTGACTGTTTATAACCTATTCACTGAGCCCCACTTTATAACATAAACCACTGCTTGAAAGCACTAATGCAAATGATTAAAATTTCCAATTAAAAACTATTATCAGTTCGAACGCAAATCATTTTTTTGCATAAATACAGCCTAATACTGGAGTCAATAAAAGTTTATGACAAAAACAACTGGACTTTATTTGTAACAGAAGACATTTCGCTTCTTGAACTTTTTTGAATTTACCATGTCCTGGATGACTGAGAATCTTCACCAGCGTACAGCCTAATATTGATACTGGTGTTACAGGACTCCCTCACTACTTTGCGGTTCGACTTTTGCAGACTCATTCTTTCACGGTTTTTCAACGTAAGATTGTAAATATAACAACAATAATAATAATAATAATAAATTGTACACAACACACGATGGTCAACTTTAATATTACTCACATGATTGGGACAATACGAGATACTGTACAGTAAAAAGTTAACGAGAAAAAAATACTTTGGACAGGTGCTGCCATTTTGTAGTTTTCTCTCAACAAGCCTACACTGTATCCCCGCTCATAACGAATACATTACCCAGAAGCCAACAGTGCTTCCAGACGTTGCTTTCTGCTGTAATGGAGGGAAAGTTTGGATCCGATCCAAAAAAAGTTTGGTCCTTATTCGTAGTGACGGGCGCTGAGCGGATGCAGAGAGCTGTAAGGAACCGACCAGGAACCGGACCAGAACCGGACCTCCAGGCTCATCTGTGAATCTGAGTGCCACCTGCCAGCCCAAGAAGCCCATTGAGCTGGGTGGTGCCGTCCAGAGACCCAGCGTTCTCTCTGGAGCCCACCAGGACCCTTTTCATCTGAATTTTTCGGGGTTATTTGGACTTGATCAGGACCATTGTGTGGTTTTGCGCTGGCTCTCTGAAGGTCCGGCTCTCTCCAAAAGCATCTGGTGCTCAACGGCTGCAGAGAGCCGATCAGAACCGGACCAAGACTGGTGAGTACCCATATAAAATTTTGCAGTGGGCTTCGTCGCTGCAGGGTAAGTCTGCCGAACTGGAACCAAGCTGCTGTTCTGCAGAGCTGGTGAGTAAAATATTTGCAGTACTGTACAGTACATATACGTACGTTGTTAAAATTACATAGGTTTGAGTTCAGACCATTGCCAGAGTGTGGGAGGGGTTTTTAAAGCATTAAAATATATAAATACTGAAATAGATATAAAGTTTCTACTCCGCAGATTTTTCACTTATTGCCGGTGGGGTTTCCAGAATGTAACCCCTGTGACAAGCGAGGGAATACTGTACTTAACTTAAAAAAAAAAAAAAAAAAGTTGTTCTCCGATTCATTAAACAGAAACAATCCACAGCAAAGGCTACATTATATTCTATGACACTCATCTGATCTGTTCATGGATTTTCTTTTAGACAGATGTTTGTATGGTGTCACCAAAGAGTGTTCGGTATTTTAAAATGGAGTCCTAACATGTAACTGGTAATGCACAGAGATATTCAGTAGTAACTGGGAATGATGGGTGGTGATGCTACAAACCATCGTAAGTAACGTAAGGGATCTGGAAGCCTCTGGCGCTGTTGAGCTCATTGGACTTGAAGTTAATCCACAGACGTCTGGAGCGAGCTGTGAAGGCGATTGGCCTCTCATACGTCTGACAGGTCTCGTACGTGGTGATGGATGTAGCTGACCCTTCCACAAACACATATGGAGAACAAACATGGATCAGATATTTGTTTACTCGACCAACTAAACTCGGGCGATTTCACTGCCAGAAAGAGAGAAACTCACAGTTCTTCCTCATAACCAGCACGTCGCCACACTCATCCTCTGAAGGCAGGAAAATCTCAGGCACCACAATCAGAATCTTGCGCTTGCTGGGTGGGTTGATGTTCCAAATGCACTCCACGTTAGCAGGATAATTACCGGGGTAGTTCGGTGACTCAATGTAACCCATTAACTCTCCCATCTCACCCCCACATTGCCTGTCTAGACAGACAGAAACAAGCCAAATGAGATCTGAGCTTACGTTAAAAGACAACAAGAAAACCACAAACGTCTCGCTCACTTTTGCACTGTGAGACACTTGTGGCACCATCAAAATCAGTGGTGGTGTTTCCCGGGCAGGACATGCAGTAGTTCTGCCTGAACTCTGTCTGATAGGTTCCCACTGGGCAGCGGATACACCGGTGTACTGTCGTGTTGTAGTAATGACCAGGAGAACACTGAACTGCAGGGTGGAAATTAGAAACACGTAACATAAATGTTATTATTCGTGTAATTCATTCTTGGAAGTACATGAAAAAACTAGCTGACCTTTGACTTCACAGTCGTGGAAGGAGCTGGCACCTTCCCGCTTGGTGCTCAGTCCTCCGCCGCAGGGGAAGCAAAGCGTCCGTCCCAGATCCGGCTGGTAGGTTCCCTGTGGACACGGCTGGCAGGGTTTAAAGCCATCGCTTGAAAAGTACCCAGTTGGGCACTGGCCTTGGATTGGATCAGATGAGCACAGAGTTGTTAAGGATGGAGCCTTTTATTGAACAAGAAACTCATTTCAGATTTTGCCATTGAGACTTGAAACTAAACTACCTGCACAGGAAGAAATGTTTCGTGCCCCAACAGGCCCGTGGCCATCACTCCCAGGGCAAAGGTCACAAGCCAGTTGCCCCTCTTTCTCCTGAAAAGTCCCGGGTGGACACTGGACACAGCGCTCCTGTCCGCCGTGGTAATAGGACCCTGGCAAACATTTAACTGAGAGAATATCCGGCCACAGTCAGAGATGGGTACATGCTATGACAGTGAACTGCATCAACTAGATGAAGGATGCGCGGGTTTCATTCCTTCTAGTCTCACCGCATCCAACGCTGGTCCTCTCTGACCCTGGGGCACACTGCCCCTGATTGGGCGCAGTCTGAGGAAGCTTTTGAGCCACCTCATACTCCAAACCAGCAACTCGGATGAGGAAGCGCTCCTGGTTGATGGACTTCTTCAGAGATTTGATGTACGTTTTCACCTGCTTCTCCATTCGCTGTCGCAAGCAGCTGAGGTTACAACTTCCTGGTCAGGAAAGGACAACAACAGATGAAATAATTGCGACTGCGCACGGACGAAAGGTGTCGACTGTGCCACGAAACAGCACACTGAACAGGAACTGAGATGGCTGACCTGTAGTGTCTCCAGGTTTGACCTCAGCCTCCAGCTCCAAAGTGATGCGCGTCACCTCTTTGTTCGAAGGGTTGCGAGTATGTCGCCCTTTAGCTTTTTTGGACGAGTCGCACGTCAGGTTAACAAATGTTACCTGGCAGTTGCTGCACAGCTGACCCCCTCCTGCAGACAAACACAAACTGTGAAGCTGCTCAGTGCATCAGATTGTAAACCTGCTTTATATTCCACACGCATTTAATGAAATCAGAGCTACATGGTGGAAAAGGTTTTTAGCACCATTCCTTCATAGCAAGAAGATCCTGGGTTTGAAACTTTGTGGTGTGGAGGTTGCAAGTTCTCCTTGTGCAAATTAGCTCCCACAGTTCAAAAATATGCATAGGTTAACTGGGGATTTAAAATTGTTCCTGAGTGTGTTTGTGAATGGTTGTTTTTCTGTGTGTCGGTCCTGTGATGGATTAAAGAAACATCCAGGGTGTGTCCCGTGTCTCACTCCATGACCACTGGAGATCAACACCTGCTCCACACAACCTGAGCAGTCAGGTACAGAAAAAGGGTGGATTTGCTTGAACCACCGTGGCCTCATTTAAAAACCAGATTTTGTGGCAAAAAGGTAGAAGATAAATAATTCTTCCAACTCTGGAAAAATCTACTAGAAGTGTTGTAAAATCTGCGTTCCTGTGTTAATGGGCTTAAAAACGGAAAGCAATGACACATTAACCGTCTACACATAACTTAAAATGAGTACAAATATATCAAATGCTAAAATAAAATGTCTAAATGAACACATTTAGATTTTTAAGCAAGCACGTTCCAACTAGTTTTGACACAAGCAATACAGTTTAATCTGTGAAGTTACAAAAAGCTAGAAGAGAAGAGGGAAGAAAACTTGTGGAAACTACCAAAGTTAAATATGAACATGTATGTTGCATAACTGGGTATAAAAACTGCATCATTGCAAGACTGTGTGAAGAATGAAGGTTATGTTTGTATCTGTAAAAAAAAAAAAAAAAAAAAAAAAGGAAATTAAAGAAAAAAATGTAATCATACTGTAAAATACTGTTAAAGTTAAAAGTATACAAAACACTAGAGATAACTTAAACTAAATACCGGTAGTCACAATCTTTAATCTCTTTTGCAGCATTTGCTTTAAAACAAACAAAAAAATTAATTGTGGGATTTACAACGTGGGCTGAAAAGCAATTCTCAAAACAATAAAAATATAAATTTCACTTTAACAAAAAAAAAAACCTACTTTTTAAAAAATCTCTAACAATGTTTAGTTTACGATTTATAGTTGCAAAAGTATAATTTTAGCCATTTGCAATTCTATTTTTAGTCATGAGATCATACTTGTTATGAACATTTAAATGCACACACAAAACAAGGATTTTGCCAAACATGAAGAAGTGATTTCTTATTTTTTTGCATTTAAATCCAGATTACAGCAGCAAATCCTCACTACATCCATTCATGCTAAAAATAGGGCTGTTAACGCGTGAACGCATTATTGCATGCGATTAATGCAAAATGATTAGCTCGTTAATATTGCATAATGCAGATTAATCCATTAGTATACCCATGTTCCCTCTAAGCAGCGCAATTGTGCAATGCTCGCACATTTTCTGCGCACAAAAAGAGTGCAGTGGTCTCTACAACCTTTCTAAATTGCGTTCAGAGTAGAGCGAGTGTGACTAATCTGATTTTTTTTAAACAATTGACAGCCTTAGTTAAAAAGTGATGTCAGTGTGCAGCGCTGACCTGGTCCCAGAGTCCGTCCTCTGTCCTCGGACCTGCCGGTCAACTTTGGGTGCAGATGACATTTGGCATTTTTAATCTTGAAAGAAGCCGTCTGCTTCACTGGAGCCGCCAGAGTCTCTACAGACAAACACAGCCCAGTGGGTGGGAGGACGCAGAAACATTGTGCAGCTACAGACATTAACATGTGCTGGTTTTTGAAAAGAGGGTTTGATGTAAAAATAAAATAAATAATAAACCTATGCAGCCCTGAATGTTGCTGGAGTTGATCCTGGCTGGAGGCTTCCCTGTCAGATTGGGGATGCCACAACTGACTGAGTAGCTGTTATTTATCCCTGGAAAAGTTCACACACAAATAAAATGAGCTTATGAAGAGTTTAGTTTGTGTCACACTCCAAATAGCAGTAAAATACCTGCTAAATAGTAAGCTTTAGAAGCACAGGTGAGAGAACAGCTCTCCTTTTTGTCCGTCTTGCTGCAGGTCAGAGTGGCCTTTGGTGCAACCAGTCCTGCAGGACATTTCACCAGCTCTGAGAAAATAAAACACTGAATCACTAAACAGAAGCTGCACAGCTGAGTGAATCAACCACATGGGGGCAGTGATGATACATACCAATGCAGTCCTTCCTGTTCCAGTGAAGCTTGTGGCCAGGTGGACAGGTACACTCATAGCTCCCCAGAGAGTTGATGCAGCCATATTTACAACCTCCACGATTTATACTGCACTCATCAATATCTGTGAAAAAAGATGTGTCGACAAGAAGGTGTTATGGATTAGCATAAGAGAATTGATTCCCATCAAACATCAGAATGCAAGAAAAATCTTCCCCGGCAAAAATGAAATGAGAAACATGAAGAAGCAGAATTGTCATTACCAAACTTATGGAATACAGTAGTTGTTTTTTAACAGTAGATCTTATTAAAAACTGGCTTGTTTGAAACATTACAGCTGTGGAGGAGGTGTTTCTGTAGACATCATCCTGTCAAAGAGTGATTAAAATGTTTGTGCGTAAACAGAAGTTCAGTTCTTGTTTTGATGTCACCCACATTTAATTTCATGGTCAGAACTTCTCGGCTGTTCGGGGAGGAAGACTTGTGGTAGGCAGTAAAATTTAATCACCTTTTCAAACACATGCCGAGCTAAAACCGCTGAAAGCAGCCGGGATCCAGATGCAGCCAGACTGCAATCGATGGCAGACAGACAATCAGTTTAGAAAGCAAAGCTGGGCGTTCAGCAGGGCTGTGAACAAGTGGCACACACATTCAGCAAAGAGACGGAGATAATGGCAGTGACTGACGATGTGGGCTGCTGATATGAAAAGCTCCTCCTTGTCTCAGTCAATTATTCTCCCTGACTGAAAACAGTCTGCCACACTCCTTTAGAAAGATGATGACTTCATCAACAGCCTGCACTGCCTGGAAATGTTGTGAGGGGTGTGCTGTGCATCCTCGGCATCAAAGCACTCCATTTAAAGGACAAAGACCTCTAATGAATATCTGATGGAAGCTAAGCTCATCTGCCAGCAACTGACTTCTTTTATCTTCAAATGCTCCAGTCTGACATTTCTCCAGATCGCTGTGCGTGCTCACACAGCCCAGAGTGTTGACACGAGCCGAGAGAGAGGAAAGACCGGGACACAAAGACAAACTGACATTTAGAGCCAGAGAGTGATGCAGAGGAGCTCTGAAAGGGTTTATCAAAAAGTTATCACGTTCAAAGTTTAGTAAGTTTACCTTGAAAGTGAAAACGGTTAAAGTGTATAAAATAAAATAAAAACAGCTGTTTAATTAAAGTGATCCTTGAGATCATTTGAAGGAGACTGTGGTAAGATCTAACATCTTACCTAGTGTAGACAGCTCATAGAAAGACAGCAGATCAGACAAAAATAGTATGACCTGAGTTAATGGCTAATCCAAGTGAGGTCAAGACTGAGGAGGATTGCTGTTCTCCTAAAAAAATTAAAATCTAAAAAATGTTAAAATAAAACGTTTTCCCCCATCTTAATGTTGTTCATCACAGAGGAAGAGAAGGAACTGTAAATCCCTTTTGTCCGTCTATTTGTTCGTGTATGTTGCAAGAATGATAACTTAAAATAAATAAATAAATAAATAAGTGAGGTACTGACTTCAATTTTGGTGTGGCTGCATCTAGGTGTAAAAAGTTTGAAAATTGGGTTGTCACGTCTATATACTGTATATATACTGTACTGTATATACGTGTGTGTGTGTATGTGTAAATATCTATAAAGACATTTAAATATACATATAGACATGTTTATTTATGTATATACTGTATACATACAAATATGTGTGTGTGTGTGTGTGTGTGTGTGTGTGTGTGTGTGTGTGGGGG
>JARVGS010000127.1:12040421-12052493 GCA_031762315.1 Hypsolebias antenori
CACACATCAGAGGCAATGAGGGGTTCAGTGTCTTGCCCAGGGACACTTCGGCATGTGACTGCTGGTGGAATCGAACCCCAACTCCCAACTCTCGCATTGGAGGACGACTGCTCCACTCAACCACAGCTGCCCAATGATTCTTCTTGAACCACAAATGTTTTTTCCCCATAACACACCACAATATTTTTTGAAATCCAAAATAATAAATGAACAAATAAATGAATAAATAAGTCATCATATCATAAACGCATTATAACACCTGTCAAGCACAGTGGTGATGGGATGATTATTTGGGATGATTTTGGAACCACAAGGTCTGGACATTTGCAGTCATTGAGTCAACCATGAACTCCTCATTTTTACTCTAACTGATTAAAATGTAGACGTTGTACCTGCATGTTGTGTGCTCTGTTGTTTCCCTGGTGGTGACCACAGGTGTCTCTACCCAGTGGTGGAGACAGCAGGTAAGGGGTGTTAGGAGATGATGGCTGGGAGCTGCTGGAAGTTTTTCCAATGGGAGAATCTTGTGGAGAGCACTGTGGACTGAGAAAAACTGACATGGTGGATGGGCTGCCCGAGGCAGGACCTGTGTCCATACACTGAGGCCCACCAGAAACAGGACCCCTCATATTTGGGATAGGGTTGTTACAGTGTCCCAGGTCCTCAATGCAGCTGCCAGAAGGGCTCTTGAGCTGTTTAGGAGATGACAAAGGACAGCTAGAAGACATGGGCATCGGCTCCTGCTTGATGGTCACCCCAGAAAACTGCTGTCCCATCATGATCTGCTGCTGGTGTAGCAGGGAGGGGTGAGATGGAAGAGAGTTGTCCTGGGTGGCTCCATAGCAGCGTTTCCTCTTGTGAAGCTGCATCTTCAGCTCTTCAACCTAACAAACACAACCACAGAGGGAGAACAGAAACATTATGCATGACCTTAATTCTAATGAAGTTGGGCATTTTGTAAAATGTAAATAAAAACAATACAACTAGCATTGTAGCAATGCAGTAATGGGCCCCCAATCCCATGGTGGCAACATTTCTAAAAAAAAAGTTGGTGCAGAGCCATGTTCACTGTGAAACACCCCCTCTCATTTTAACAACAGTCTGTAACTGGAACTGAAGAGACCAGATTCTGGAGGGTTTGGAGGGAAATGCCCCATTCTTGTCCCATGTAGGTTTATGGATGTTTAAAGTAATGTGTCTTTTCTCTGGGTGTTTTGTTTCATGATGCACAAAATGTTTTGAACTGGTGAGAGGTCTGCACCAGTGGTACATGTTTGTAGTGGGTATACCACGTTAAAGTTAGTTTTACGTTGGACATTGAACACCGATGAAACCACGGAGTGCAAATGTTCAATGTCCAATGTAAAACTAACCGTACCACGGTCGGTCTGTATACTGTGCTCAGAAACCAAAGTACACTGGTTAGTGCAACATTTCCAAACCTCTCTGATGTTTATATTTTAATAAATGTACAACAAACTGTACAACAGTTTGCTTTGTATTAAAAACATGTCATATAATTTATCAAATGGTATCAAAGCAAAGCATGTTCAAGTATTAAGATGTAAGTACAGAAGTATTAATTCGACAATAATTTGTTGGATAAGCGAATATAATAAACAAGCGCTGCTTACAGATAGATTGTTATGAAGCATTTAATTGCCATTTAACATATCAATGACACATGCCTGATGATATATCATGTATCATCGGGCACTTTTAAGTGGGTATACTAAAATTCTTAATCTTTTCTAGTGGGTATACACCATATACCAGCATATTGCATAGACTACATCCCTTGTCTGCACTGCAGGCAGGCCAGTTCAGCAGCAGGACTCTTCTACTGTGAAGCCATGCTGCTGTAATGGATGCAGTTTGTAGTTTAGCCTTGTCTTGCTGAAGTAGCAAGGCCTTTACTGAAAAAGGTGTTGTCTGGATGTTGTTCTACAGCATGTATATATTTTTCTACATTGATTGTGCCTTGTCCGATGTGTAAAATTTCCAGGTAGAGGCTCTTATGCACCACCACACCTTCAGAGAGGTCTTTTTTTAAATGTTGCATGGACATAGGCTGCCCTGTAATGGACTTGCAATGGACAGGGTGTACCCCACCTCTCACACAGTGATGGCTGGACATGGACACCGGTGACCCCCGCGACCCAAAAAGGGAGAAGCGGGTAAAGATAATGGATGGATGGATGGATGGATAATAAAAGGCCAGAGGACCCCTCTCTTCTTTAGCTCAGAGAATGTGGCATCTGTGGTTTCCCAAAATGAATTATATTTTTTAATTGTCTGACCACATTCATTTTAAATGAGCTTTAGCCCAGGGAAGATGGCAGCATTCTGGTTTGTGTTCACATGTGATTTTTTCTTAGCATTGTAGACCTTTAACCAACATTTGAGGATGTTACAGCAAATACTTTTTACTGTGAGTGATTTTTGGAAGTGTTCCTGTGTTTATGTGGTGAGGTCCAGAACAGAATCAAATCTGTTTTTAATGCAGTGCTGCCTAGGGTCTTTAAGATCACAGGTATTCAGTTTTGACTTGAGCCTTGTCCTTGGAGCTCAGAGGTTACTCCATATACTGTACTTAAAATATTTTAATTGTGTTATAAACTATAGATAATGGGATATTCAAAGTCTTTCCAATTTTCCATAAATTAATGTTATTCTAAAATTAGTTTACCATTTTTAGACATAGAGTTTTGCAGACTGGTGAACCATACTAACTTTTGATAGATGTAGTCTCCCTAAAATACTCTTATACTCAGTCTTCTTAATGACTTTTGGACAATTAACCTTATTATTCAAAAATGTTCCTCTATTAGTTTCCTATTTGTATTAATTTTAGTTTTTTGTGCCCCTGCTGCAAGCTCTTTAGATGTGTTTTTCTTTTTTGGAAATGCGTTTGTAATAAATTGTCTTCTATCACTTTACACAAGCTTCAAGTTGGTTGTTTACCTGTCTTTGCTCCTGGTGCAGTTTCCATGTCAATTCCTCAATCACCTTCTGCTTCTCCACTAGCATTTTATCTTTCTCAGCCTCCAGACCATCAGGACCGCCATCCTCCCCCATCCTCTGGCTCCCCCCATCCTCGATGCCAAGCTGTGTTGGGGATGGCTGCAGATTGAGCTGGTTTGGTGAAGACATGGGCATGTCACTGAAGCTGTCAGGGAGGGAACCACTAAGAGATAGCTCTGAAGAGGCTGGAGAGATTGGTGGGGTGGAAGAAGTGCTGGGATATGGGTAATATCCCCCCTGCGACATGGTACTGGAGGAGGACGGGGACTGGTAGGAGTTCAGGGATCCTGTGGGTGTGACAGGAAAAGTCAAGGTGGTGATGTCAGAGGATCCTGGAGGTGAGGAGTCTGAAGGGGAATCTTTAAAGGGTCTAAGACGCTCAATCAGGGCCGTCTTGGTGCCTGAGACAGGCATGCCCCGAATACGCAGGTGCTGCCTGAGCTCGGAAACCTTACAGTGCAAAGGCACAAAATATGTTTTAATTATACATATTTGTTTACCTGTTAAAACAATCCATGTTTAATTAGTGCTAGCACCTACTTTGAGATCATCCAGATTAGCAGGAAGTGGCCAAGCTTTGACAGAAGACACATTAGTTTGGTTGGAAAATGTGTTCTTGACTGGAGATGATGAGTTACTGTTGACTGTGCTTGATGGACTGCTGGAACTACAAGGTGACAATTGCTCGCTAATGCCTCTGCAACAGGAAACAATCACATGGATTAGTTAGAATTCAAGTAAAAACATATACAGGTAGTCCTCGACTTAAGGCGCCCTCAACTTACAGCAACTCGGACTTAAGAACGGGTGTGCTAACATATATTTTACATGTATTTCCTCGACTTACAGCAAAAAATCCGGACTTACGAACAGGTTTGCGGCGCAGTATAATGAGTTTCGACTTACATTAAAATCGAGTTAAGAATGGTTTGTAGGTACGGAACCCGTTCGTAAGTCGAGGACTACCTGTATCATGAAAAAGTTGATTTATTTCAGTAATTTAATTCAAAAAGTGAAACTTGTATATTATATTCATTGCACAGAGACTGATATATTTCAAATGTTTATTTAATTTTAATTTTGAGGATTATAATCCACAAATAATGAAAACCCCAAATTCAATATCTCAGAAAATTAGAGCATTACTTAAGACCAATTAAAAAAAAAAAAAAAGATCTTTTAGAAATGTTGCCCAACGGAAAAGTATGAACATGAAAAGTATGAACATGTACAGCATCAATAGTTAGTTGTGGCTCCTTTTGCCTGGATGACTGCAGGAATGCAATGTGGCATGGAGTGGATCAGTCTGTGGCACTGCTCAGGTGTTATGAGAGCCCAGGTTGATCTGATAGTGGCCTTCAGCTCTTCGGAATTGTTGGGTCTGGTGAATCACATTTTCCTCTTCACAATACCACATAGATTTTTATGGGGTTAAGGTCAGGAGAGTTTACTGGACAGTTAAGAACAGAGATACCATGGTCCTTAAACCAGATACTGGTAGCTTTGACACTGTGTGCAGGTGTCAAGTCCTGTTGGAAAACTAAATCTGCATTGCCATAAAGTTGGTCAGCAGCAGGAAGCAGGAAGTGCTCTAAAGCTTCCTGGTTGCACTGACCTTGGACCTCAGAAAACACAGTGGACCAACACCAGCAGATGACATGGCACCCCAAACCATCAATGACTGTGGAAACTTGACACTGGATCTCAAGCAACGTGGGCTCTGTGCCTCTCCTCTTCCTCCAGACTCTGGGACCTTGATTTCCAAAGGAAATGTAAAATGGACTTTCATCAGAGAACACAACTTTGGACCACTCAGCAGCAGTCCAGTCCTTTTTGTCTTTAGCCCAGACGAGACACTTCTGACTCTGTCTCTTGTTCAAGAGTGGCTTGACACAAGGAATGAGACAGCTGAAACCTATGTCTTGCATACGTCTGAGCGTGGTGGTCCTTGAAGAACTGACTCCAGCTGCAGTCCACTCTTTGTCAATCTCCCCCATATTTTGGAATGGGTTTTGTTACACAATCCTCTCCAGGGTGTGGTTATCTCTATTGCTCGTACACTTTTCTACCACATCGTTTTCTTCCCTTCGCCTCTCCATTAATGTGTTTGGACACAGAGCTCTTTGAACAGCCAGCCTCTTTAGCATTGACCTTTTGTGTCTTGCCCTCCTTATGCAAGGTGTCAATGGTCGTCTTTTGGACAACTGTCAAGTCAACAGTCTTCCCCATTATTGTGTAGCCTACAGAACTAAACTGAGAGACCTTTTAAAGGTCTTTGCAGGTGTTTTGAGTTAATTAGATGATTAGAGTGTGGCACCAGGTGTCTTCAATATTGAACCTTTTCACAATATTCTAATTTTCTGAGATACTGAATTTGGGGTTTTCATTAGTTGTCCGTTATAATCATCAACACTGAAAGAAATATACATTTGAAATGAATCAGTCTGCGTGTAATGAATGAATACTGTATAATATACAAGTTTCACTGTTTGAATGGAATTACTAAAATAAATCAACTTTTTCATGATATTTTAATTTTATGACCAGCACCTGTAGAACCACTAGACTCAGGAACAGCGTCTACCCTGAAGTTGTTAGACTCATAAATCCCTAATCAGGAAAAACACTGTAAGGAGAAAAAAAAAATCAATGTAATGCCACTTTAACTGGTGATATGTGACTTATCTGTGCTGCTGATTATATCTAGACAATGTATATATTGGATTCTTATACACTGTTTCTTTTTATACTTTATATTTTTGCTAATTTTGGGTGTAACTTGGACCTTGAGGACACAATTTAAGTGAATGACAATAAAATCCTTGAACTTGACAATGTTTTTGCTGCTGTCTGTGTGTGCATTCATTTGTTAGTGCTGTTAGCAGCAAATCTCAACCACTGGACAAATTTCACTCAAGACTTTCAGGACATAATCACCGGATGAGCATCTACACCTGTTTCACTTTTGGAATCAACACAATTCAAGATGGCCGCCACAGGTATCTGACCTTAGCCTACATTAAAAATGGCTACAGCTCAGTGCACTTTACAAATACAGGGATGCAGTTTGGTGTGCTGGTAGCCAAAAGTTATCCACAACACATAAACCAAGGGCTACCAGGTCGGCTACCAGGTCATGTGAGAGTAAAAAAAGTGCACGTTATATTCAAGCTTGGGCCAAAATGGTTGTATTAAAAAAAACTGACTCAGCATTTCAGATTGCTGTTTTTTTTTTAGCATTATACTCAATCTTTGACTAGGGGCTAGTTTGTTTTCGTAGCAGCTGATCTTGAGGCCTGTGAGAGGCTTCGGTGGACGTGACAGGAGTTGTCATGAACTCATCATCAGTTAGCTCAGCTGTCCGAGAGGAAGACTCCCAGAGCAGCTGTTGTTTACTTCTTCCTCTCCTGGCTTCGCAGTGACAAGGATTTGTTGTAATAAACCACACCTTTGTTACTGCAGCAAGTTCCTTACGGTCTGTTGGCTACATAACAAGTAGAGTAACATTTAATCTCATCAGCAGATCATGCACCTGAGTCTTAGCTTTTATTGGAAAATATTCAAAACAATATTCAAAACACCCCATTATTTTTCTTTTTCCCTCGTCTCTACTTTCCTCCTGACAGATACAGATCATGAGTTTGTTAAATTATAAAAAGCAGCACTGGAACATATGAAAATGTGTGTACAAATATTGCAAATGAGTGACTAAATGCAAATTTCTGCTGTAAAAAGCTGGCTTCGGTCAAATACGAGCAAGAAAGAAAAAGCAGAGAAGTATTGGGCATAACTGCTGTCATTCACTTATTTTTACATCCATGACATGAAATATAAATCTGAAAGTTGTTGCTTTCAGCTGTGGCAGTTTCACATAGTGTTTAAAAAGCTACACTTGTGCAAAAACTCAATGCATTCTGCTAAGTTCCCAATAACTCTTCAGCACCGCAGAGGGATCTGCTCAGCCACAGAGATTTGTTTTTCAATTCAAGCTTATGCAACCTGAATAACATATTACAGATTAAAACTATTTGTGTGAACATTTATCAAGCATTCAGTCTACTGTGATCCTTTTTTTTTTTCTGTATGTTTTTTGGCGTGATTCTCGTCCTGCAGCTTTCAAGCTATTTCAACAAATCATACAGTACTGTATATCAAAATGTTTCAGGACAATCCTATGACGTGTGGTATTGGTGCAACTTTAGCTTTTTGAAATATTTAGCCTTTTCTGCCACTTTTTCCTCATAGAAACTGAATTGAGCTCATTTTACATCCTTCAAATCTTTAGATCTGTTTACATTTTACTGCTCCTTTCACATTTTGTTCTGCTTCAGCTTCCTTCTGCAAATTAGCTTTTTTCATTTACCATACTTTCAGCTAATTTCAGCTGTTTTGCACTCCTTTCAGATTCTTTCTGCTAACTATAACATTTTTGTGCTTATTCTAACTTCTTTCTACTCATTTCAAATTGTTATGCTCCTTTCGGATTATTTCTGCTAGTTTCATCTATTTCAGCTATTATTTGCCGGTAGCTGTTTTTATACTAAATTTAGCCCTTTCAGCTGATTCCACATTTTTGGCGCTCTTTTGAACTTTTTTCCGTCTAATTCAGCAAAAATGTGCTCTCTCCACTTCCTTCTGTTAATTTAGCTTCTTTCTACATTTTTAAGCTAATATTCAGCAGTTTTTTGAGTTTCAGCTTTTTTAAGATAAATTCCACTTTTTGTGCTTAGTTCTGCTTCTTTCAGCCTAAATGGGCAAACATGTTTTTTCTGCATTATTCTACACATTTTAGCTTGTTCTACCTTTCCAGATACCTTTATAGAAGTTTTTTTTTTTTTACTAATTTCAGCTGTTTTCAGCTTAAAGTTTTTCTTGCTAATTTCAGCCTAAACTTCTTTCTGCTAATTTCAGCTTATGCTCCTTTCAGTGTTTTTCTAATAGTTTCAGCCTTTTCAGTACCTACTTAGCCGTTTTATGCTAATTTTAACTTTTTCAGCTACTTCCACATTTTTTAGCTCCAGCTGCGTCCACTTTCTTCTCGCCGATTAAACTTTTTTGTCATTTTGGCTAATTTTAGCCTTTTTTTTTTTTTAGCTTATTTCCTAATGTTTGTGCTAATTTCTGATTGTTTTAACATAATTCAGCAAATATGTGTTCTTTCTGCTGCTAATTTAGGCTTGTTCTTTCATTTTAGCATGTTTTAAGCTAATTTCAGCTGTTTTTCATCAATAAGCATTCACACTGCATTTTTGCAGGAAATGCAAGTTGTCTTTAAATGTCTGCAGCCAGGATGAAGAAGAAAATCTCAGACAGAGCGAACTTGAAAATGAGCCATCTTGGGCAGAGAGGAAGTTTTATGAAGGCTGCAGAAACCAGTTGCACCTGTTCCCCCGCATCACATCGGAATCAAAGGCAGAAAACCACTGATCCAACGTGCGATTTGACGCGACACACGGGGGCAGACGGACACTGACTCCAAGATAATCACAGTGGCTGAAGGAACAACTGTATCTTGATGTGTCTGTCATCAGGTCAACCACGTTTCAGACTTTAACCAACCTGCCGGCTTTGTCAGGTTACACAAGATATACTTCAGAAATGCTGAAAAGACTTTTAATATACATTTATTAGAAGAGTCTCTGATGGAAGGTGCTAATTGTACTGACAAAATATGTGCTGAGCAGACTACGTATAAAAATACAGGAAACGGAAGGAAAAACTAACAAAGGCACATTTTAAAACGTTAAAAAATGAGGTGTGTGAAAGGACTGCAGTACACAGCTTCATCCTGGAAACATGCAACACATAAAAGGAGGAAAATAAATGTGCAACTTCTTTTCAATTCAGTTCAACAATGATTCATAACAGTTACAGAATTTAATTTACAAGAAAACCCACAAATTGAGTCGAATAGTTTAAACTGTCCTTATTGTCTGTTTTATGATAAATAAATAGATGTAAGGGAGGCCATGACAGTCCCTTGATGCGTTGTATAAAGGTCGGGGGAGTCTGTGGTGGAAGTGGGGGCTCAGTCTCTGAGCAGTCCCAGCTTCTTCAGCGCCTCGCGCCGCTCCTCTACGTTCTCTGGCTGGGGGCAGATCAGAACGCTGATGCCTTGTGATCGAGGCGGTTTGGACGACTCCCTGGGGTGTTGGACAACATTGTGGGCATGCACGTGTCTTTGAGGCTCTGTCTGTTTGCTGGTGGTGGGGGCTGCCTGCAAATCCTCTTCTTTGGCACATGAAATGTCTTTTCTGCACCCCAGGGAGGAGGGCTGTGGCCGGCTGCGGTGCTGTTGGCTCTGCTCTCCCGTGGCGCTCTGCTCAGCCTCGGTGGGGGTTTGACCCGTCGGATAAGAGCTTACACCCACACCAGAGCACTCCGGGGTTGCAGATTTCATGTTTGTGACCTTTGGTGAGGTGAGCTGTTTGACTGGTGCAGCATCTGGAACATCTGCTCCAGCGGGCAGTTCGTTAACTGAAGGCAGATCGCTGAACGCTGCAGGAGCTGGCAGAATGTCGGGGTCCGGTGATGGAGGAGAAACTGTCAAACCAGCAGCAGATGGCACAAACTGAAGGGAGGCTGATGCAGGAGGGAGGCTGCTGAGGTGGGTGTACGATGGCGTCAGGGGTAATGCGTGAGAAACTCCTGGGCTGAGGGGAGGTGGACCTGCCCACGACTGTCGCATTCTAGTTTTGAGAGGAGGTGTAGAGCTTTTTTCAAGGCCTGCTTCTCCTTCATTTATTTTGAGCAGTCCCAGCTTCTGAAGGGCCTCCATGTGGACCTTCTGCTGGTCCCCCAGCATCCGGTCACCACTGGTGGGCAGCGAAGACCGCAAGCTTCCATCAGAACTACCCACCGCTGTCTTTTGTGAGTGCAAAACAATGCTGGCAGGAAGCTTTTTAGGCTTGGGGGCCACAGGAGGTGGACTTTTGGGTGGAGAAAACTCAAGAGGGGGACTTATAAAAGAAACAGAAGCAGGATCTGGTGGAGGACTTGGAGGGTCCTCAGTCACTGAGTTCTCTGAAACCTTACTCACAGAGTCTGCTGAGTCTAGTGGTACCAGTTCAACATGCAGTTCAGGCTCTGTGGGGACACCGTTCAGTTTCTGTGAGCAAGTGTCCAGTTCATCCATGAAGTCTGAGGGGGGAGGAAGTAGACTCAGATCAATCTCAGAGGTCTTCTCTCCAGACCAGGACCAAGGACTGGCGACATGCTCTGGACCAAGAGTTCCATTCACGATTAAACCTGGAACCTCATCTGGGTTTCTGGGAGATGTACAAGCAGGAGCTGATTCAAAGGGAGGAGGACCTGGAGCAGTGGTGGATCGTGGTTCAGGGTTCTGGTTCAGTGCACGACGCTCCGTTTGATTCTCAGGGGTTGATGTCATGGGTGCTGGGTCCACTGCTTCAAAGCGGGGAGGTGGGGGCATTCCCTGACTTCCAGTCTCTGATGCCAAACTGGAAATACCTAAAACATTTAAAACACGTCAATAAACCAACACTTCAGATAATGAAGGAGCACGAGAGAAAACTGTTTTAGTTTAGCAGTTCTTAAAAAGATGCATAACAATCGACACCTTTCATGTCAGAGTTTCAGACTAAGATCATATGAAGTTGAGAAAGTGTGGAGTTTTAACAGTTTTGATCAAAAATAATGTAATAAATAATCTGTTTGCACTCAAAGCATGAGCTGGGAATAATTTAACTTCTACCACACAAAGGTTTAGCTCAGTATTCATAAGCTGACTGAGGTACAGTCATTTTCACAGTGGCTAAAGTCGACTAGCTATGGCGGCCATCTTGAACAGAGTAGTCTCTAAATGTTAAACAGCTGTAGATGAACATCCAGTGATAACCTGCTGAGAATTTTATTAAATTCTGTCCAATGGTTTATGAGATATTTTGCTTAAACTACAACTGAACCTAACACAGGCATTTTCACTCATCTTTTGTCTTTTGGCAGTGATTAGCTAAGATGAAAAAAAAAATAGAAAAACAACACACCATTGACTCTTATGTGATCTTTTGTAATTGTCCAAGAGTCTGGCTCGTCGTTAGACAAGCCGCTGTCCTCCTGCACCTCCAGAGCTTCGATGGTTTCCTCCAGAAACATGAGGCACGCCCTCTCCTCTGGAGTCAGGTGTTCCATACTGTCATCACTCTGCAAACAGCACACACACTGTCAAATACACTAAAACTGTATGACAACTATGACAATCTAACTTTAGAATCACTCCAAACAGAAGACATGAGCCTTTTCAAACAGGTGCAAAGCAACAACTTCACCACAGTGAAGATTAAAGATTCTTTCATTTCACTTCCTCACATTTCACTTTTTAAGTTAATTTAATTGCGTGTGCGAGTGGCGTCAAAACCTGAAGCTCAGATTCTAGTTCTTCCTTTAACTTTCCAACTCATTATGACATCAGTGTTCAGTCAGGGATGCCAGAGAGAGACGAGCATCTGTGGTTTGAGGTACACAACAAACAGAGCAGCACTCACACAGCCAGAGTTCACGCTGATCACACTATCGCAGCTTCCCGAACTGTCCATGTTGCTCAAGGGTTCCACGGCAGCGTTGCCTGGCCACGTGCCACTCTTCAACATCGCACAGGGAAGATGATGAGTGCAGGACCGGCGCCTCGCTGTCCTAACGTGGTCTGCTGACTCTCACCTGCAGGCGGTCTGGGAGAGAACCTGAAAGGCCACCGAGAAGAAACATCAGCACGGCAGAAACGAACGTCTCCCTCGCTGCAGAATGTTCCTCTGCTTATCACTTCAATTCAATTCAGTTTATTTATATAGAAACAGATCAGAACAGAAGTCGACTCAGGACACTGAACAGAAACATTCATCTACAGGTGCTGCTCATAAAATTAGAATATCATGAAAAAGTTGATTTATTTCAGTAATTCCATTCAAAAAGTAAAACTTGTATAATATATTCACTCATTACACACAGACTGATATATTTCAGATGTTTATTTCTTTTAATGTTGATGATTATAACTGACAACTAATGAAAACCCCAAATTCAGTATCTCAG
>JARVGS010000127.1:12088839-12098842 GCA_031762315.1 Hypsolebias antenori
CGCCTTGCATGGCAGCCTACCGCTACCGGTGTATGAATGTGTGTATGAATGGGTGGATGGCTGGTACTGTGAAGCGCGTTGGGGCTGAAAAGCGCTATACAGTATAAGTAAGTAAGCTCCATTTACCATTTTACCATTTGACCAAAACAAAAATAAAACTGAATTTTATTTAAATTATTGCCAACAATGAAAATGGATAGTTTCAGCAGATGTCCTGCCATTTTCAAATATGTGAAGACTAGTACAAATACAAGTCGTAAAACGAGGAGCACACCATGCTAGCAGTTTGTTAGCCACCTTAAGTCGACTTCCAGTCTCGCAGCGTGGTCCTTATCTAAAAACCACCAGAATGTTTTGGAATATCTTTCAGACAAGCTGCTGAGAAGGAATATGGTGAGTAACTTTGATAACACTAAGAATAAAACATATATCGGTAAAACAAAGTCAAAGTAAACAAAAGTATTTATTTTTCTTTAAAAATCTAACTGGATATCCAACAAACTGGCCTAATCTTAAACTGTCTTTAACGTTACGCTTTAAGTAGGATACTTAATTCTTCAACATTTAAGAGAACTCACATCGGAAAAGGAGTTCAGTGTTTAAAGTTTTATAAAATTGTTAAAATTATTATTTTCTTTCTTTACATGACTCTGGTCTTTTATTTTGTAATAAAATGTAAAAAAAACATTAATAAAATGTTTATACTAGTTAGACATTTTTTGTTTTATAATATCACCCCCTACTGGCTGGAAAAGACATCTCCAACAAACTACAGGACACAGTTGTAGCTTGTTTTGTGGCTCCAGACACATACTACTTTGTATATAATTATAAGCAAAGTAGCAAAAATGGCTCTTTTTATCGCAAAAGTTGCAGATCCCTGAGGTTGACTCCAAATGCTTATTAGCTGTAGATGTACATCCAATAATAACTTTCTGAGAGTTTCATTTTACTAATAGACAAGCACACAATAACATGACTTTCATATTCCTTTGATAATAAAAGCTTCAATGTCATGCTTCAACTCAGGAGGGAAGAAACATGTTTTATTAAACTGATCTCTAATTTTTCCTCAATTTTAATTGATCCAAATCTTAGTTCGTTTGCTCAGAGAGTGACACTGAGGTTAAAGGTCACAGTTAGCTTCTAAACTTGTCGAGGAAGCCATAAAGAGAGAAATAGTACCATTCCTCTGCTTTAAGGAGACGAGGACAATGAGGAAGAGTGTGAGCTACTTAAAGACCAGTGTCAGATTAAACCCAGAGAGAGAAACTTCAGAGGCGTCAACACAGACTTCAGCACGGGTGAGGAGAGCATTAATGCTGCATCTCTGGGTTATGTAACAGATTAAAAACTGTTCCAGCTCAAATCTTTTCACACTGACAAGACATTACTTGATAGGAAACCCACATTTCTCTGAGTTATTCTGCATTCATTAAGATGATCAAACATGCAATATTTGCAACTCCAAATTAAAAAAACAAACCAAAAAAAAAACCACTTTCTGTAACCTAATAAGATGAAATTTGACTGTAAGACCTAATTTTAAACATTTGTTTTTAATAATATAAGGCTTGCATATCAGAATTGGCTGCATTTGGTAAAATATAAAATATTGTGTTGCAGAGAAGTACTACAAATTGGAAGTGCAGTCTTTCGTTTTTCCAACTACGATGTACAAGAGGACAAAACAACTTGGGAATGATACTTATAATAAATGAAGGGAGGCATGATTAGATTAATTTGTAAGGCAGTGGACTACTCCCCCATCAAACTGCAGACTTGTTCTATTATTGTAATAAAGAAAGACTGGTTCAGCTTTTGACTGTAGAGTTCTTAATTTAATAACGTTATCTGCTTTGGGAGAAACATTGAGTTAAAGGGGTTTTGCCCAGAAAACCTAAACAAAATCAGATCTTTTCAGACATACACAAGACATCTAATACTGTACACTTAACAGGGACAGACAAAAGATCCAGTCTGCTAGCAAATAAATAAAATTATTAAAAGTTTTATTTTTCCCTTCTTACATGTAGCCACAGCTGAGTCTTCTAAATCAGAGTGAAAACTACATCTACACCAGTGAATGTGTGAAGATTGGCACAACTTCAAACTTCAAACCCTTCATGATGGTTTTCTTTCAATGTTAGGCTTCAAGCAGCTCAACCTTTTAAAAAAGCATCACAAGGGTCATGGACTAATCCAAGTATTTTTTTTAACTCATCAAGGTTTGTAGCACGCAAAGCTACATGGGCAATATGTGATTTTAGTCACATACAGGACTCTCAGTCTGGCTTTAATCTGAATTTTGAGATTTTATTTTCTTGTCAAACAGGCCCAGAATTAAGAAAAACAAATCAGCCATGAGAACAGAGCAAGACAAAACGTGTTTTCTCTGGTTTCTTTCAGTGTTCACATTGTTTGTGTTGTTTTTAAGACCATCTGGGCCCCTCGTTCTCTCCTCCAGCAGTTCTCATCAGGCACACAAACACCTGAGCTAACCCACAGTGGCGAGGCCGGCTATGGGCTGTATAAACCTGTCGGCCTGGTAACAGCATCCCATTGATCACACAGATGCGTGTCCAGGCGGTCGGGCACCAGCTGCTGCTTTACCAAACAAAATGTACCAAAGTCACACAAAGTGTGTGCAAGCAGATGAGCTCAGACTGGAGATTTGTTAGAATAAAGTGTTAAATTTAACAGACACTTGTGGCTGATCAACCAAAGTGTTGGTCACAAAAAAGGAACTGTAATTTTTGCTGTATAAGTCACAGTTTTTTTGCATAAATTAGCATGCCTGCGACTCATACAGCAAAGCGACATATTTATGTTTACCCCCCATATTTATAACCCAAGTTTTGGCTGAGATCTGACAATTTCATTCTGACATGGAAAATATTGACACTACCATTTTCAGCCACTAGAGGGCCCTCGATTAATGTGGCAAGATAAGTGTCTCATGTACCAGTAATAGGTAAAAGTGGCTATTAATGACACACTTGGCTTGCCATACCAAGCCACCTTTGTCTCGCTATGGAACTCCTGGAGCAAACGTCAAATCAGCTGCATTTCGTGACGCATAACAAACGTCACGTCAGTGGTGATGCATTATATATGCAACTTATATGGCAAAGCGACATATTTATGTTTTTCCCACTTTATTAGAAATCTTTGGACTGATGCGACTTATATGGCATAAGGTATGGCAACACAAACTTAAACAAAGCACTAAATTACGCAACGGTTCCAACACGTTTTTCATTTTGAAATTCAACTTTTACAAACTTTCCAAATTTCCTGTTTATTTTTGAGTCATTTTTGACCTGAAATTGGCTGTAAATTTACAGTAAAAACTGTATTTCTTCAGAGTTCTTGCTTCATTATCTTTATTAGTAGGTAAACTTATTGGGCACGGAATATGTTTTTCCCCACAATATTTTATACACCTCACTGGATTTACAATGCATTTTTTGTGAACAGAAACAATTTCTTACTAATTCTACTAATTAATTTCTCCCTTTATAATATTCAGTTTTGTTTAAAATATTAAATGTTACACTAATTCTTGGGCGTGAACATTCGTTTAACTTTTCCTATCCCCCCACCAAATGCAAATTTGACCATTTTTATTTAAATTTTCACACAAATGCCTGTATACTTGCCTGCTAAACAGTAACGTTGCACTTTTATCCATCATATTACAAACAGTACACACTCGTCTGCCACTTTGTTACATCCACTTGTTCAACTGCTTGATAACACAAATCAGCCAGTCACATGGCAGCAACTCAACATGGCATGGTCGTAGTTCAGAAACTGCTGGTCTACTGGGATTTTCACCTGCAACCAGCTCAGAGAGTTTACAAAGAGTGGTCCAAAAAAATGAGAGAACATCTCTGGAGTAAAAGTTGTGTGGAGTAAAATGCCTTGTTGATGACAACAGAAGTCAGAGGTGAACGAGCAAACAGGTTAAGTGGAAGACAACAGCAGTTCAAATAAACACTTGTTTCAAGCAAGAAATGGTATCTGCAGAATCCCATCTGTGAATATGCAACATGTCCAGTTATGAAGCAGAAGGGCTGCAGCTGCAAAATAACACTGGATGTCACTCCTGTCTGCTGAGAACAGGAAACTGAAGCTACAACCTCCACACACTCAACATACTGTAATTAGTTAATAAGAGATGATTAAAAACATTGTCTGGTCAAAGCGTCTTAATTCACTGGACTATAAGAGCCTCCAGCTCAATTCAATTCAGTTTCTTTATTAGCACCAAGTCACAACAGAAGTCATCTCAGGGCACTGAACAGAAACATTCACATGCATTATAAATGACAATTACTGGTAGTAAAGTTTTCTATCTAAGGAAGGAAGCCAGAAGATGTTGAGTCTTCATTTTGTTGCAGTCTCCCATCCTGAGCAAGCACAAAGGCAACAGTCGAAAGGCAAAACTTCCTTTTAACAGGAAGAAACCTCCAGCTGAACCAGGCTCAGAACAAGGGCCATCTGCTTCGACCAGCGGGGTTTAACAGGACAAGAAGGAGGAACGGACACAGACCAGTCACCAGTCCCACTGAGCACCTTTGGGACGTGGCGGAGCAGAGCTGCACATCATGGATGTGCAAAAACTTGGCAATGCTAACATGTCAGTATGGACCAGAATCTCTGAGGAATGTTTTCAACATCCTGTTGAATCAACGCCACAGAATTTCTGAATGTAAACAGGGAATTTAACTCAGTCCTAGCAAGGTGGACCCAAGGATTTATTTCAGTTTCTGGAATTGGTGCATGAACTAAAAGTGGAAATAAAGAAAGGTCCATGCACTGTTCATTTTTGTCTGTAAAGTCAGTGTTATAAAAACTTATCTGAACAACTTTTAAGGGTTTTATTTATTTGTTTATTTGATAAAACGCACAAGATATAGTCTGGACACGTTGTTTGCTGTAGTGGTTTTTCCATACTCTACCTTCTTTATTCCATAAAAATACAAAGCTGGAAAGTATAAAATCAAACTCTTTACTTTTCAACACTGAGGTGAAGCAATGCAGTGGGGATGTTATGTTAAATATTAAAATATGTGCTGAATTAATTCAGAATAAATGAAGAACCTTAATTAAGAAGCAACAGCACAAGGATGGGTTAAATTAAACTTGAATTGGAGGTAACTGGATCGTTTCTCAACAAATCAAGTGGCATCAGCTGGTTACGCTTCTGCAGAAGTGATTAGAAATGACTGATATCCCAGAGAAGCAGAAACAGTGTGAAACTCACCATGTAATGGAGATCATCAAAGCCATTCAGGAGCAGCTTGCTCTCGTACTGCGGCAGCCCCACGTGCTCCAGCCAGTCCCCCACAGGCTGGTCCAGCAGCCGGCCTGCAGCACCTGCCGACAGGGGAAAGCGCTTCAGGAGAGAGAAACCCTTCAACCGGTAGCAGCGGCACTCTGAGGACGACAAGTGGCATTGCCACATAACTCGCGGCCAGCAGAGCCGAGCGCACCAGCAGCAGGAGGGCGGTGAAGACAGTGTCCTCTGTGGACAGGGCGTCAGCTCCCGCAGGCCTGCGGAGGCTGAACCAGTCACTTGAAAAGGATTATCCACCCTCTTGTTGAGGGGTGAAAGGGATAAATAAAAATAAAAAATCACCAGCAAACTGACTCAGAAAATTAAACTACGCTTTTAACTAGGAAAAAGTCTGAATGTCTCATGAAAGGTCTTTTATGAAGCTGCAGCTTGCAAGGCGCTCAGAACAGTTCTTATCTTCAGGGGAGTCCTTCCAGTGAAGTAGGGTTGGTTGTGTAAAGTGTAAAGTTAACTGGCTGATTAGTTCATAGGTCCAGTTTTGTTCACACTGTCAACTTACACTAAAAATAGTCCCAGCACGACCCGCAAATCTACCTGAGCTAAAGCAGCTTTAACAGGAAAAGCAGCAACAAAGCTACAGAATGAGTTAGAGAAACTAAAGACAACAAGTGACGTGACTGGAATGAGCCGAGGCTGAACTCAGCTGTCAGCTGACACCAGCTACAAAAACAACACAACAGTTTACGCCATAAAAATGAGTTGTAGCTCTATAAGCTTCATTTGAACCTCAGCTTGGTTTGGTGGACAGCAAACATGCATAAGTAGTAATGTTCATGTCCAACACGCACACCCCAAAAGTCCCCTTTTCTCTTCCAGTCCTCCAGCCATCTGCTCAACCTGCAACACATCCAGCCCCGTTCCCGATGAGATTCCCACTTAAATAATCCATTTGGTCACTCCAGAAGTCTGGAAGTTTCCAAGAAGAGCAAAAAGTAAGGATCCCAACGAGCTTCTTCAAATCAGTCTGAGGACAACAGTGCTAAAACCATCCAGGACGTGGTCAGCAACAAACCACTCCGCACAAAGCAGACTCCAGTCCTGCATGTGGAAGTGTAGTCCTTCTTTTGTCCTGTCCGTTCACCAGCCTGCTGCCTGCAACTCCCCTCTCCTCCCTCCCTCTCTCTCTCTTTCTACTTGCATGCCCTCCTCAGCTTCCACCCCCTTCTCTCTGAAATACTGCAGGTGGCTGCTCTTTGTCATTTAAAGCTACCAGTTCAGTTTGTAGCCCCACCTCCCAAGCTCTCATCACTTGGATTTGCTTCTTGTGATCTTGAAACATCTCCATTTCTGTCCTTTTCTGTCTTCGTAAGGTTTCCCGTCCACCTGCTACTTTTCTTGTCACTCTGGTGCAAAAGTTAATCAGCAAAGAGCTGAAAATGCAAGAGACTGCAAGCCAATCGCGTCCAGGAGTCGTTGGCAAACACTATAGCAATCAAACAGAAGGGAGGGAAAGTGACGCAGCTTCTCGTGCACGGATTAAAAAGAGAGTCTTTTCTGCTTTCTGAAAGCAGCAGAGTAGAGACGAAGACCAAGCAGCAGAAGCCTCACGTACGTAAAAGAGGATTCAGACAGATGAAAGCGGTGATGGGACACTAGCTTACTGCAGTAGTCAGCTTTGTCTATAGAGAAAACTGTGCTCAATCCCTGACATACGCTGTGGTTCAAATTCAGAGACCCCTATGGCTTAACAATAAAAACCCAGAGAGGTTGAATAAACAGGGACAGCACATTGTTTAAATGTATTAAAAAGCAGCTAAAGCAAGTGTGAAGGTGAATGCTGAGCGGTGTGAGATGGGAATGCTGACGGGAAGGAGTCGATTGTTCAGGGCAACAGTGTCGGAGTACCATCCATCAGCTGAGGTGACAGGCTTTTCAAAAGCCAGAGGAGCAGGTACTGAATCTCTAATTGCAACACCAAATGTAATCAATTGTCTGAGATGCAGCTGATCCATAAACAAAAACAAAAGTGCCTTCTATCGTTGTCTAAAACAATGTACGGTACATAACTTGGAATATTTTACAACAAATCAAAGTATTTTATTAAATGAAGAATGAATGGAGTCCCTACAAGACAAAAAAGGTAGCCATTGCTGCAGGAGATCCTGCGCAAAAACGATGCTAAAGTCTTTTATATCAGCCTTAATGTACAGGTTGAGTTCAAATATTTGAACCTAAGGGCAGAATCTCACTGGGCTGTGACTGCTGGAGACCATGTGGTGAACTGTATTCGCAGGAGAGTCTCCAAATTTGTTCAAGACGTTTGCAGTGTTCTTAATTTTTTTTGCCACTTGTTGCTTGAATTTTGAAAAAGTTGGCAAGAAATTCTGCAACAAATTTTCTTTCAAACTAGTCCCAGAGTCGTCTCAAGCATCTCAAACCTATATTTAGTTACCAGTACTATTCATTTCGGAGCAGTAGAGGTACATTCTGACATTTTTACAGGAGCTGTTTGAGACAAAAACATCCGAGGCTTCAGCTCCAAATGACTAGGTCTAAAACAATGGGGGTACAGAAACTGATCCAAATCTTTTAAACTAAAGCCAACAAATTAAATCACAATCATAGTGGGTGGCAGACAATGTGAGTACACGGTGGGCCAACACAGGTACAATATGGTCAAGATGATGTGAGAATTTGGAATGTTACAAGCGATGCACACAAACATGGGCTGGGATTTCAATAGTGGCCAACACTCAAAGTTCATCTGTTTTCTTTCAATTTTGATTCATCAGTAATCTTGGACAGTCGTAGCTCAGTGAACTATGACCCTACATTGGCAGCTTTAGGGGTTTCTATACAAAACTAGAGGACTTACAGTTACTTGTGTGCAAAATGAACACAGCAACAGCTGTGTCTTTATTACAGAGGTGGGTAAATCTATGACAATCAGGACTTTGTTAATATAAAAAAAACTATCCTGTTTACTACGTTGACTTCAAACTTTCAGCTTCACTTATTAATAATGACAGGATTAAACTAACTTTTATTTTACAACACAAACCATCAGTCAGATCAACTCTACCTTGCTGATCTCTGGAAGACTCGATGCCCGCTCCGATCAGCGTCATGATCTTCTCGATCTGAGGACAAGAAGAGAGAGATGGGATGAGCGCCTAGGAAAAGTCTTCAGAGTTCCACCTTCCACTTTACAGCAACAAGATCACACACTCGGTTTTTTTTGGAGTGTGTGATCAAAGCTCTTGGCTTTTGCAGAACCAATAAACTTGCAAAAACCTAAAGCTCTGATAAAAATCCTTTCTAAAGTAAAAATAATAATAATAAAAATAAAACATTTCATTGTTTAAAAGGGATTTTAATCAGAACTTTGGGGTTTATTCAATGTTTTTATGGTCATTTTTCTCTAAAAGGGGTCTAAATTTGTAAAGAAAATGAATGAAAAGTACCAATAACTATTAATAAATCTACTTTTTTATTACAGGACTCTGGCATGCTTTGACTGAGGTCACTGAGGACACCTCAACTCTCAATCTCTGCTGCTGTGCAGAAAAGAACATTTGAAATTCCTTGAAACTGTCATATTTATGACTAAAATCTGTCTGGAGGAGAGGTTTTGAATATTTCAGCTTATAGACATTTAGATATGATTTTTTTAAGAGGTCAGAATATCATCAAGAAGATTTGGTGAGAGAGAAGCATGGAATGATCAAAAAACCAATAGTCAGAGGTTACCCTGCAAAAAAAAGACAATTATTTTTTTTTACGAGCAAGAAGTAACTGCTACATCCATCCACCCGCCCATCCATCCACCCTAGTCCAACACATGAATAATGTATAGAGACAGAAAACCTCCAAGGTTTCCTCCCACATACACCCACTCCAAAAACTTTTCTTGACCAAACATGCAAGTTTTATTTTGTTAGAAACTAGAAACATAAAGAAAACCCACACAGAGAGCATGCACCTATTTGAGAGGGCACCTTAAGAGATGGCAAATCTATCTGTGCATCTTTGTCCTTCACAATATTCACAGTCATTCCCAGGCATCAATATTTGACAAGTTACTGCTATGTGGGCTGCAGGAAAATTCACTTGCTACCTGCAGAACCAGTGCATTTCAGTATGTAAAACAGCTGGTTGAAGATAATTTGATGCTCTTTAAGGAAAGCACACGGAGAGCATCAAAAGCAAGAACATTAGCAACACCTGAGTGTACGCAGATAATCGTGTTTCCAGCAAAAACTTAATGCATCACCACTGAATGCATTTGAGAATACAGTGTGTTGTCTCCGAGCACTGCTGCAAATATCCACATGCTGCGCACATGCACACAAAGCTCTTCAAATAGAATACCGTAGTTTCCTCTAAATGCAGTGATACAGGCAGCAGCACACTAAGAGCCTAATACTGTGAATGTTTATGACACATTCACATTATTGTGATCCATTTTTTCCCGTATATTATCAGCAAGTTTCTCATCCGGCAGTTTTCAAGCTATTTCAACAATTCGTGTATCAAAATGTTCAGCTTGTTCAGGAAAAGGGTGCTATGTCTTTTGGTATTGTTGCAGCGTTAGCTTTTTTAAATATTTAGTATTTTCTGCCATTTTTTTTCTCATAGAAAATGAATTGAGCTCATTTTACATCCTTCAGATCTTTAGATCTGTTTACAACCTTTTAC
>JARVGS010000127.1:12159201-12169506 GCA_031762315.1 Hypsolebias antenori
CATTTACCATATATATATATATGATTTTCTTTTTATTTTGCTCAGATGAGAAACTCACAATCCACAGGAAATTTTCTTCGCCCCAAAGTTAAAACACATAACCAAGTGTTTATTTACGAAGCCTCTGGGGGAAAGGTGCCACAGTACAGTTCAACAGTCCCCTAAAGGTAATGGGAACCCAAGTGAGTATGAGCGTCAAATAAACACATTTCTCCAGCAGCCTATTAGCATAGTGACCAAACTGCCAGGAATTAGTCTGCCCCAAGGCACCAGGCTCAGCGGTGACTGGCTCGTGTCAGCCACCGTTGGGAAAAATTGGCTTCATTATGCAGCTAGCAGGTGTAGAAACCAGATACCCTGCTGGCAAAAAATTTACCCTGAATATCTTAATCTCAGTGCAGACTGAATAGTCTCCCAGTGTTCCCCAAGGCTGCTGAGGACTGGAGGAGGGATAATATATGAATATGGCAAAATATCACTTTCCTTCTTCATGTGATATGATGCAATAAACAACAAGCAAATCTCACTGGCTTTGCAGCTCAAATATGACTCTGCTGGATCTGACTTTATTTCCAGACTCCTTACTGAAGACCGCACTTGAAAAAAAGATTTAAAAAAAGAGCAAGAGCTGCCATCAAAAACTAAAACTGTTCAAACCAAAAAGCCATGACGTAATTTATACACAGCACTTCCCCTAAAATTATCATCCTTTAGTGGGATTAGCATTTATAATTTGTTGTTATTAACAACAATACATTTAACATTTGAATAACATCACAAATTATTCATTTAAATACATAAATCAAGAGTTTGAAACCATGGACAAAATTATTCTCCAAAGTTTATTTTCAGAGTCTCTTGGTATGAAGCTTTTTGTTTGTTTTCAATGGGTTGCAACTTTTTTTTAATGAATGAAATTTAACAATCACATGTTAAAAAAAAGATTTTGCATTGATTCTGTTCATTGTTTAGTTTGCATGGGCCTTCACCAATCATGTCATTTAAAAAATTTCAAGCAGTTTTAGCAACAAGTGCAAATTTTCAAACAACGCTCACCAGTGAAAATGTGATTATAGTGATAAAACTTATGAAACTCGACAATGAGGTGTTTTTTGTCTTTAAATTAGAGCCAAAGTAGTTCTTTGCACTGTACAACATAACCTAAAATTGGGTCTTTTTTTTTTTTCAAAAGGACATATTTGGCATGGGGGTGGGGAGGTACACCCTTTGGCTAATGCTAAGAAACATGCAGTACAACTATGAATGCATGACACAGTCCATAGTTACTGTATCACAAAACTACTTCCACTGAGAATAACTCCATCATGTGGTCATTTATTAGGAAATGTTAGAGAACTATTTTGTTAATACCATGAATCCCAAAGGAACAATGATGGGGATTGTCTATACTAAGTCTGTCTCATCAATAATTGCAATATATGTTCTAAGCTCTAAATGACAAACTGTCATTGCTGGAAAAAAAAGGAGAGATTCATGTCTGGAAAGTCACCTGCTTTTATAATCTGGATCAATGCAGTAGGCTGACTGATGTGCAAAATGTAACATAAAATCAATGAGAAACCACAGTCGTGAGAAAATCAGAGTCTACCTTCTTTCAGTAGTTGGGTCTTTATTTATTAAACCAAAATAGCCAAAACAGAACTGTGTTTGGAAAAACGAAGCACAGCCCATGATTCAGCAGCTAGTAAAACCTCCTTTAGCAGCTTGTGTATGAGCTTAGTCTCTTCTATGGTTGTGGAGGAATTTTGCCCCACTCTTCTTTTTTTATAACACTGCTCGAGTTCATTGAGGTTTGAAGGTGTCAGTTTCTGCAGCTTTCTTGAGGTCCCACCACAGCATTTCAGCCGGGCTGAGGTCTGGACTGTGACAGGACCAGTAACACACCTTGGCTCTTTTGTTGCTCTCATTCTGTCGGAGATTGGCTTCTGTGTTTGAGATGATTGTTCTGTGGCATCATGGCCCACTTTGAGTTGGACAGATAGCCTCCTATTCAACAATGAATTTGGTCTCCAGAGACGTCCTTGGTTGACTGACTGCAAGGTGCCCAGACCAAGCCCAAATCATCCCACTTCCACCACCATGTTTGGCAAAGGGGTTTGGTTTTCTCGAAACGTGCTGCTGTGCATTTTCAGTAAACATCTTTCCAAAGAGCCTTGTGGTCCAATCAGACACAACTTTATAAAACTAAGTCATGCTGCCATGTTAGTTTGGATTTTTATGACTGTACTGTCCCTAACATGAACCTTTAAGCTGCTAACTGAGGTCTGTAGAGTCTGAGATGGAGCTCTTGGGCTTTTCTCTGAGCATAGGACTAAGGCTGGGTGATATCTCAATATGGGTGTGTGGTGAATTTGATGGGACAGCCACTCCTAAAAAGACCGTCATAAATGTTTTTACTTTGTGGAAAAAATAAAAATAAATCTCAATTGAAGGACTTCAAATTATCTTTAACCTTTTCCAGATTGATAAACACCAACAGTTGCTTCTCTAACGTCATTGCTGATGTCCGTCCACCTTGGCATTGTGTTAACACACACCTGTATGCTCCAGAGCAGCAAACTGTCAAAACTTCTGCTTTTATGAAGGTGATGATGATCAGTTATACAAAGTGCACATGATCAGCAGCTCCCAAATCCTATGAAAGCAGCAAAGGTCAACTTCATTCTGCACACACAAAGCTCCTCTGTTTTATCTTAAATTGTTTTCAGTAAATTTCAACATAATGGAATCAGCTGTGATTTTTTTTTGCTACATAAATTTGATTTTTTATTTTTTTACTTATTAATAAAGACCAGAAGATTTTTGTTGTTTCCTGATGTGTAAAAGCATCAACGAAGCCTGATTGCGGGGGCTCGTAACTCCACAGTGAGCATGTCCCCGTGCATCTGTTGTTGCAGCAGGAGGTGTGGACGCTGCACACGCTTAACAACTGGGAGCAGGGCGGGCCGTGGGAACTGGCACAATCAACAGGATTAGCAAAAATATGTTGGTGCCTGGCTGACACATTTTTTGAGGAGAACCAAAAGGGGAAAAAATATAAACATGTGAGATAGGACTGTAAAATAAATAATAAAACAACACGTTCATACATAATTTCCCTCGTTGATTTCACAGCAGAGGTGACTGAAGTTCTTCACAGTCACGCGAGAGGTGAACTCAGATAAACTGAACCCGACCTTTAACTGAACTTTTATATTTTATAACTGCAAAGATATAAACATTTTTTGTAGGCTCAGCTTGTCCATTAGGCTCGTCAGCAAAATCCAGACTTCAAGTTCGAAAAAGTTATTTTTGTGAGTGGTTTCAATTCCTTGCTTTAAATGTAAGTGTGTGTAAAAACATGAACGTCTGATTCAATCTAATGCCAACTTGACACTTACACTGAATTATTCTAGTTGTTTTGTTGTGCAGTTGGCAAAAACAGACAATATAAAAGGGGATTTGGAAAAAAAAACATTAAGCAATCTTGTTTACTGTGTCAGCATGAAGAGAACAGATGATTGAGTCAACAAGTGAGGAACGAGTGGAGGTCAACAGACGCTCAGGACATGGAAATAAAAAAAAGATTCCTTAAAAAACGTCAAGATGGATCAAAATGTCTGACTTAAAATAATAATTATTAACCACCACCAACGATGAAAGGGCAGTCAGGTTTATGTCCATATGTCTGTGTGTGCACAAGTGTGCATTTGTCTGTTAGCAAAATATCTCATAAACTACTGGTTAGATTTTAAAGACACTTTCAGAAATTTTTTTGGGACGTATGTCTTTAACTGATTGCCTTTTATAGTCAAACCGTTTTAAGATGGACACCACACCCATCTGACCTTTGGAAACACAAAGTCTGCTATAACTAAGTCAATTTTACAGGCACAGAGGTAAAACTTTGTGTAGTAGTAGCTGAGATTCATTTCACAAGCATATTCTAAGCACTGAATATAGCATGACATTGTTGCCTAAAATATGGCATTAACTAGTGGCTTCAACCCTGGTTGTCTGTTAGCAAAATATCTAATGAACCATTGGACAAATTTTAATGAAACTCTCCAGAAAGTAACTACCGATCATACGTCTACAAAAGATTAACTTTTGGAATCGCTCCATTTTAAGATCGCTGCCACAGCTAATGGATCTTAGTAAACATATAAACGTCTATAACATTGCCAATTTTACGAATACTGATATAATATTTGATGTGGTAGTAGCTGACAGTCATCCTCAACATATATTCTAGAGCTAACACACCTTGTGACAACTACCACCCCGTCATTTCTCATCGTAACGTAGTTTTAGTTTAAATGAATCTGTCATGAAAGGCAAAGGGCGACATGCACTCCTTCAAGAATAGCTTTATTTATCATGAGCTTCTGGCAGGAGATAAAAACTTGTCTGGCAGCTATTATTTGTGTGTGTTGCAATACTTCTCTCCTAACTAGCTTTCTCTTTCAAAACAGGAAGCATCGACAAACAAAGCCCGAGCAGAAGCATTTTCTCTCGCAAACTAACAACGTTGCATCTTCAGTGCTTCAAATGAATTCATCCTGGATCCTGTCGATAGCACTGCTTTGCATACTCAAAGATAACGTCGTCTTATGGCAGACAACTTCAAAAGAACCCCCCTCCAAACAAACTAATCACAACTCTGACCCACTTGGATGAAATCTATTTATAGCCCACCCCCATGAAGATGGCTGCACATAAGAGGAATTCACCACGGCTTCCTGCATGAGACCGCTCAAACGTGAGCTGTAATCTTAGCAGGAAGTGCAGAGCATCCCGAACGCGGATGCTCCTGGAATGCTAACACGGCCGTGTCAGATTTCCCAGCATCCCCCGCTCCCTGCTGAGTTCAGCTCAGAGGTGAACAAATGAGGTTTAGTGACCACCGTGCACAGTCGTTCACCTTTTTATGCTCATGTGGACTAATCTCATCTCAAGCACCTCTCTGGGGATGAACGCAGTACAAAGTGACTTGTTAGCACCTACTGTGTGCACAGCCTGCATGAACTTTGAACTCCTCGGAGTCACAGCTGAGGATTCTGAGTGTCAGCACTGGGCTGTGGAGCTGTCATTAGGACATACACAGAAACACACAGGTCCTAATAAAAAGAAATGTCAGGTGATGTTGTTTTTCTCCCCAGACTTGCAGTATGTGTGATTTGTCAAGCAGCAGATGTTCTCTCAGCTGACAGCAGCCTGACAGCATGGGCCTGCCTGGGATGAGCTCTTTACAAATGAGACAGGACTACTGTATATGGAGCTGTGCACACGCCTCTCAAAATGCTAACCAAGTCATCAAACTAGAAGAAATAAATAAATAAATAGTATGTTGGAGAGAAAGTAAGAGGTTGTTTTCCCCCTTAATATCACTGTATGAAAATTATAAGTAAGTTATACGTTTAAAAAAAATTGCCGAATCCTGATTGACAGAAATATTTGATGGTCCCACGTCAGTTTTTATGTCTATAATGTTTCATGTAGGAGGTATGAAAGTTAAACTCTTCAGTTCCATTTTTGAAGAGAAAGTTCTGAATTCAAATACAATCGCTGCACTTTATTCAGACCTGTCTAAAGCTGTTGACACTGTGGATCATAACATATTGTGTCATAAGCTCTCAGAAATTGGTTTCTCAGATCACAGGTTGGTTCTTTAAGGCATTTCTCAGATGGGAGGCAATGTGTTCAACATAATGGTATTTCTTCCAGCTATCTAACTATCAACAATGGTGTACCACAAGGCTCACACTTAGGACATAACCTCTTCACAATCTATAGAAGTATTGTAGATCAGATCATCACTGATGCATCCTTACATTTCTATGCTGATGACACAGTTGTTTATTGTCGAGCTAGAACAGTTGCTAAGGTTTTCCAGCTCTTACAGTCTGCATTCGACATCATCCAGTCAGATTTGTTCCATCTCAAACTGGCGCTAAATGCAGATAAAACCAAAGTGATCTTGTTTTCAAACAGGTAGTTAGCAGTCCTTTCTGCTATCTTCTAATCTACGAATGGTGTTCCTATCGAGTTTGTCGGCTCTTATAAATACTTGGGTATCTTGGTTGATTCGCATCTCTCTTAAGCCTCGTGTTGAAAACTTGGTAAAGAAATTTAAAGTTAAACTTGGTTTCTTTTGTAGAAACAGATCTTGTCTAACTCTGAATGCTAGGAAACACCTTGTAACTGTGACTTTCCTTCCCTCCATTGACTAAGGTGACATTATCTACATGAATGCTCCTACAAGCACCCTGCAGATGTTGGATGCCGTCTATCACGGTGCAACTGGCTGTAACTACCGTACCCACCACTGCACCCTGTATTCAGTGGTTAACTGGACAGCATTAACCTCACGTAGATTCTCCCACTGGTACATTTTCATCTTTAAATCACTTCTTGGTCTGCTGCCTTCATGCATCTCCTCCTACGTGTCTCTGTGTGAGTGCAGCTACAGCGTGCGCTCTCAGGACATTATTACCTGCAGTGTTCCCTCAGTGAGAACAGAACTTGGCAAAAGGGCCTTCTTCTACTCCGCTCCTGTTTCCTGGAATATCTTGCAAAAAGATCTGAAGATCTCGACCTTGACCTCTCTAAGGAACTTTACACAATTGCTAAGTTCATGACAAAAACCAACATGGACATGTTCCTGTTTTAAGTTTTTTATATCACTTTACAATGTAGCTGTTTTTGTTTTGTTTTTATTTTGTTTCTTCTATTTCATTGGATATGCTTTTACATGATTGTCTATTGTTGTCTGTGCCTCATTCTGTGTTCTTTGTCAGAAACAGGTCTCTCTTGTAAACGAGTCCTCGAGGCTCAATGAGACTAACCTGTATAAGTAAAGTAGTCAATGAGAGTTTGGGTGTGCACCCTCTGAGCTCTGGAAGGATTTAGGAGACAACTGAGAGGCCTATAGAAATGAAAGACCTGCTGTGTGAATGAATCAAAAAACGCCTTTGCTTTTATGGATAAACGGTACAAGAAGCTTTGTGAGATTAAGTTTGCAAAAAACTGACAAGTTTAGACAGCTCAATAGTTGGTATTAGTCATACTAAAATACATAAATACAAGTAAACACTGACTGTCCAAAAATCTTCTTCTTTCAGCTTTTCCCTCTTCAGGGGTCTCCACGATGAGTCATCCTCCTCCATCTTGTCCTCTGCATCCTCTGTCCTCACTCCAACCACCTCCATCGTCCTCTTTGTCTTTTTCCTGGCAGATGCATTTCTAACATCCTTCTACCAATTTTAAAAAAAAAAATGTTTTCTGTGTAAAAATTATTTAAGATATCAAAATGCCAGTCTAGTCAAGTAATGTTTAAGATTCTGTGACCCACTTAAAATTTAAAAGATGTTTTTAATGTGAGGTATGATAGAGCTCCAAAGAAAACTAGACCAGCACATTGTAGTTCAGGTGGAAGTTTTTAAGATGTTCTTTGTGAATTTTGTCTTTGCTTTATGACGAACTGCTAACAAACAAAAAAAAAAAGATGGTTTCTAATTGAGCTGCCCATTTAGATGCATTTTTTTGTATGGCGTTTTTGTTATACGTATATGAATAAAGCAACACAAACAGAAAAAATGGGTGAATCTAACAAGGTTAAATCAGGTCCTCTGAATAGCTTCTCCTTTGTTGAAACGTTTCGTGTTTTACCCAAAAGACTGAGACGCTGCAGCAAACTCAGTCTAATAAAAAGGGCTTCAATGCTCCTGCTGTGACATTTTAAATCATTATGCTTCTCTTAATAGGTGGTCCAGTTCTACACAGACGACAGCTCAGTTTTCTCTGGACAACTAAAAAAGTATAAAGAAGCTCCGGAACGGTCTTTTAAAGGCTGATATAAATATGAAAAGCACCCTTCCAAGCTTTTTGTCAGCGAGACAAAAACCATGGCTGTGAAGCTGGTCAAGCTCTCAAGAGTGTCTGTCTAGGACTCCTCGGTTGATTTCCAGTCAGTGGACAGGAGCTGTCCCTGTCAGGGACTTGTCCTACCTCAGATCTGGCTGCAGCTGCCTGGGTTAGGACAGTCTGGGACAAAAAACAGGGAGGGGACACCCCCCAGGCAAAAACAAGGAGGATTAAAAACAGAGAAAATTGAATGACTGGCCCGTCACCCTCTGAATTTCATGACAAAGATCTAAACCAAGATCATCATATGGTGAGACACACTTCTGGTCAAATGGATTTCACATATTGATTACTTTCTGTAACTCAAATCTGCAAATGGCAAAAGTTTAAGCAAAGATGTTGTGCAAGAGTGGAGCTCAGAGTATCTGCTGTAAATGACTCAACTTCTACCACGCCCACTTTCAGCTCAATACCTGCAAGACTGACTGAGGTTGACATGCATGTGTTAAAAGAATAGTTGGTTGAGGTGGCCGTCTTAAATTTAGGTCACTCCAAAAATTAATCACCTGTGGACGTTCATCGCTTGATTATATTCTGAGAGTTTCAGTAAAACTTGTTCAGTGGTTCATGAGATACTTTGCTAACAGACAGATGAGACTGATGCCAAGGTTAAAAGCAAAGTTGAAAACACAGATCTTTCAGCGTCTGTTAGAAGTTGTGTGTGGGGCGTACCGCTCAGCTCACAACATGTTTTAGCTCAATATCCATAAAACTGCTAGCGTTAAAGCCATTTTTGTTTGCTAAGGTTAGCTTAGCTGTGGCAGCTTACGTGAAAGGTGTTCACTCCAAAAGTTAAACAGTTTTAGATGTGGATCTAATGATTGGTTCCTGTGAGTTTCATTAAAATGTGTCCACTGTATAATGAGATATTTTGCTAACAGACAGACAAATGAGCACACACACATAAATATAGGCAAAAACATTGTTGCCTTCAGTGGCAAGCGGTAGAAAGCATTCCCTAAAATAGATAACAAAACTGCACAATTAATTTTGAGCTTTGCCGTTATTATTGGAGGATAAATAATGGCAAATTATTATTCTACTCAGCAGAACGAATGCTCTGGTGGACGCCGCTGTTAAACGAGGGTCAGTGTCATCCCATGGCAACGTCTGCTGGGATGTGGCCGCCTGGGAACGACTGAGAGCAGAGCTGCACAACGGCCCGCTTACAAAAACACTGCAAGTCTTAACACGCAGCCCATTCCAGGGGAAGAACGACAACAATCCGGTGGAAACGCTCGCAGCGCACCTTCAGCGCTCGGGCCCGGCGGGTAACGCAGCACAAAAAGCCGTGGAAACGTCCGTACGGCAAACAGGACGTGACCGCCGACTGTGATCTCTGCACACAGAGCAAAAAAACTGCTATAAACAGCAACACGGAGTCGTTTTAAATGAGCGCTCGAGTTAAAAACAGCTTAAGTCTCACACACAAAGGGAAGTTAACATTAAAGTCGCAGCTAAGGTTTATTTTTATTTTATTTTTTTAATCCTACACTCAAGAAAATCTCCTCTGACGGGATTAAAAGCCAACACTTTCCAACAATGCATGACGAACAGGTCGCAACAGATTTTATTAAATGAAACACACACACATTCTATGCAAAGCCTTTGTCCTCCTTCAACAATCCACTGTAAGAGATAGACGTACTGTATTGACTATTTCATTATGCACACTAAATCAAATGTCATACACAGCAGCAACAACCCCCCACCACTCCCGCTAGGGTTTCCCTGTGGTCAATACTCTCCGTAGTGTCAGTCCAACATCCTCAGGTGTTCACAGGCAACATGAACGTCCTGCCTGGCCTGGACGATTATTTCCCGGAGCTGCCAATCGTTGGTTGCTCAAGACGGAGCAGATGACACAACGGGCCCTTCAGGTCTGAGCCGGAGCACGAAGCCAGACTTGACTGTCACATGGAACTGGATTTGCCATTAGACGGTTTGATGTCATTGCACAGAGCACATTCTGCAGAGTGCACCCTGTAACACAGTAAGGTAGCACCTCCAGCCCTCAGACGAAGGTGGCACCAGGACGCTGGGGTGGTGCAACAGTAGTCCCTCACTTATCACAGGGGTAACGTTCCAGACACCCCTACGATAGGTGAAAATCCACAAACTAGGAACGCTATATTTATTTTAGCATTCATATATTTTAAGACTTTATAAACCTTTCCCACACTCTTCAATGTTCTAAACTCTTTAACAACATATGTACAGGTGGTCCAACATATGTACAGGTGGTCCTCGACCTACGACCGGGTTCCGGACTTAAGGACCGTTCGTAGGTCGATACCGCCGAAGCTCGAAACCGAAAGTAAAAGGGGCCGTACGTCCCGTTTTTCGGCCAAAAACGCCTTATTTACAACCTAAAACTCC
>JARVGS010000127.1:12208768-12220297 GCA_031762315.1 Hypsolebias antenori
ATTTAGAATAGGAAGCCTGACACCTGTTCCAAACAAACCCGCTGGGGGTTCAGTCAGGTCACGTGACATGCGCGCTCGGTTCTGTTGTCGAGTTTTTGTTATGACAAGTCGAGGCCTCGGTGTAAATTTGTCCTAGTCTCCCCCGTCTCCCCTTCTCCCCTCTCCCGTGTGTTTGTGTATCTGCCAGATCGAATCCCGTCATGGAGGGCATGGACCTGGACCTGGACCTGGACCAGGAGCTCATGCAGAAATTCAGCTGCATGGGCACAACGGACAAAGATATCTTAATATCGGACTTCCAGAGGCTGCTCGGGTTTCAGCTGAACCCGGCCGGATGCGCCTTCTTTCTGGACATGACGAACTGGTGAGCTCGGGGATTTGTCGGGCCTGCTGCGTTCGGCCCATGTTAGCGAACAGATGCAGATTCTGTAACAGCTGTTCTAGCAACACATATGTGAAATGTCTAAAGATAAATAAAATGGTAAAAGTCTGACCATTTTCTGCGCTACCGAACTCTCGCGTTTGGACATATTAACGGGAACACGGTGACTAACGACGGTGTCGTAACGTAACTAGCTGAGTCAGTGGCTGACTTTTGATTGCCTGTGTCACCGACACATTTGCATACCTTTTAAAACCACACTTTCATTTTGTTATTCTGTTGTATTATGTCAATATAGTCTGAGACATTTTGGGTCGAAAATCAAAATTCATCCAATATATTAGCTTGTACGAAAGGAGTAGCTTCAATTTATTACATAATCCATCAGCGTTCACTCATGTTGTTGTGGCCCTATTTTTATCTGGATTAATTTAAACTCACTAGGTTTAGGCAGAGTTTAGATGGTTATTTTCATCATTAATGGCTAACAAATGCATTTATTTTGTGGTTGGTTTGTTTGTTTTTACGGAATTTGCGTTCCGGTGTTATGCCGAAAAATGTATCCCTGCCGTAAAAACTACTCCCGTCGCAGAAAAAAGACTTGTTAAGCCACTATGAAATATTATTCATTTGTTTACATTTGTGGTTAGTTTTTATTATAGTTTGTTGAGATATTCGCTACCTTTTTAATCTTTTAATGTATTATCAACATAAAAGAGGCCAATTTCTGTTGGATGTTTTGAGTTTTGTGAGCCTAACTTCTTCAGTCAAATGCACAACTTTATATAAATTTTCAAATGTCAGGTAAATGCCACCAACTGAGCACATCTGCAACAGAGTGCTTGGGGGCCCCCCCCCCCCCCCCCCCCCACACACACACACACACACACACATCTCTAGAGGCTTATTTTCAAAAATGAAACTGCTCACAATGCTCAGGTATGAGAAGCAAACTACAGTAATCTGTTTGGGATTTGGCCGTTCTGAAATATTTCCAATGCATCAATGCAGTAGTTATAATTACCAGTATGCTTTTCCATCTTCCTGCTGCCCTTCAGTGTTTAGGTGCTCAGCTTTGCATTGAATTCATCATGTTATTATTACCAGCAGACGTTGGTTAAAAGATAAACACCTCAAGATGAAATAAAATGTACACCTAAACCATAACAAAAGGACAGACCACAAACAGCAGAACATAATGTAGAAATATTGATAAACTATTGATTACATATGTTTTATCTTCATTCAGGTACTTTTTGTGTCAAATAATTGGTAATAAATTTGAGGAATAATTGTCTTCATACTAAATAATGGAAATAAATGATGCAGTAACCGTGACAGATCAACACAATGTTTTCATTTGGCTTGACATCCATCCATCCACTATCTTTACCCATTTCTTCCTTTTCCGGTCGCGGGTGTCGCTGATGCCCATGTCCAGACATCACTGTGCGAGAGGCAGGGTACACCCTGGACAGGTCTCCAGCCCATCACAGGGCCACATGGAGACAAACGAGACAAACAACCTCACTCACACCTAGAGACAATTTAGAGTCACCAGTCAGATTGACATGCATGTTTTTGGTTTGTGGGAGGAAACCGGAGTGCCCGGAGAAAACCCACGCATGCACGGAGAGAACATGCAAACTCCACCCAGAAAGGTCCCCGGACTGGGATTTGAACTGGGGCGACCTGCTTGCTAAGAGGCAGCAGGTCTACCAACTGTGCCACCGTGCTGCCCCAAGGTTTTTAATCTGAATGGGTCCAAAAGACCTCTTCAATTTGAGGAACTGCAACAAACTTAACTTTGTTGGATAAACAGGTAAAACGTTTTATTTGAAAATTACTTTAAAAATCACTTTTTTATAATTAAATATTCAACATTCATAAAAAGAAGAAGAAAAAATGCGGTTTGATGAATAAGTGGTTTCACATTTATAATTACATTACCTCAATGATTCCTCCTTTACTGGAGAAAACTAATCAAAATAAAAACTTTGTGGTCAAAAATGAACACAGTGATTACAGTACTCAGATGCTTTCAAAATATGTAGTCATGTTTGTCTCGTGATGTTGTATTTTTGTCTTTTTTTCTGTTTTATAGACAGTTGCACATAACACAAATGATGAACTTATTATTCAGAAAGTTGTGTAACCTTTTCTGGCACTATTGACAGAATCTGTCACTCATTTATCAGCTGTTCTGTATTTACCTCATTGTGTTCAGGGTCACAGGGGCTGAGACCTATCACAGCAGGCATTCAGTGAGAGGCAGGGTACTCCCAGGAGGTCACTAGTCCACCTTATTGATTAAAGGCAATTGATTTAAGAACAATAGTCCTTAAAAATAAACCAAAATGTACTTAGAACAAATTCATTTCTGTGGAAACTGTTGCTGGAACTCATACAAATGAATTACATTTGATTTGTGCTGGAATCTGTATTGATCATCTTAATGACTGCTTTTCTTCCCTTTTTCGTATCTTAGGAATTTACAGGCAGCCATTGGAGCTTACTACGACTTTGAAAGTCCCAACATCAGTGCACCGTGCATGTCTTTTGTAAAAGACGTCACAATCGGTGAGGGTGAGTCCGTTCCGCCTGACACGACGTTCACAAAGACCTGGAGGATACAGAACACGGGTAAGCTAGCTGAAACAGTGACGTGAAGTGCACGGTAGAAGGCAGGCTCTGAGTCTTGCCATAGAAAAATGATTCCAGTCATGCGTGTCGTGTGAGGTCAACACATTGGTATGTGTGTTTTTCAGGCGCAGAGTCGTGGCCTCCTGGCGTTTCTCTGAAGTATGTGGGGGGAGATCAGTTTGGTCATGTGAACATGGTGATGGTGCGCGCTTTAGATCCTCAGGAAATGGCTGATGTCAGTGTGCAAATGCACAGCCCTGTGGCTCCAGGCATGTACCAGGGCCAGTGGAGAATGTGCACAGCTACAGGACTTTTCTATGGAGGTAAAGTCAATAAACTTAACATTGCAACAATTATGTGCCACATATAGTTTATAGAAACAACCCTTTTATGCAGAAATTAACAAAAAAGCAGAAAATGATAAACCAGTCAGCCGTTTGTAGAAGTAGAATGATGTAATAGCAAGCATGCAGCTTTGCCTGCTATAAATTCTACAAAAAAATATTCTGTTTTACTTATACAATCTCATTTAGACATTGATCAGACTTGATATGGGAAAAGATGAGAAGAGGGTAGCTGTAACCACATGTAGTCCCTCTGGAAAACATTGTAAAAACTTTACTTCTTCTATTCTTATGTTAAAAAAAAAAGCTTAAGGCTTCATTACTAAAGTAGACAGAATTTTCTAAAGATGAAAAAATAAATAAATAACATTCAGCAAACTGATTTGTAGCTTTTTTCCCCAAAACCTAAACTTCTGACCAACGTCCAGCTATGGATGGTCACTAGTTCTGTTTTTGGTATCTTTTTTTTCAAAAGCTATTTGTTTAATTGGTCCAAGTTGTGAGCACACAACACAGCAGACACAAACCATAAGTTCATGTTTAAAGAGATCAATTATACTTTCTCACATTGACCATAAACCCTGGTCTGTCTTCCTTTGTGTCAGAAGGTTTTAGACACTAATGTTAAGGATTTGTTACATATTCTACTTTTAAATAAATGGCCTGTTTAGTGGTTGCTTCTTTTATTAGTATTTCACATTTCAGAGACTCACTCATGAACGCTGAAAGCTAACTAGTCTCCAACATCTGCAGCCGTGTGAGATACTACTTTTAATGCACTTTAACAGCATATCCATTAATCAAGAGTGCATTCAACAACACATAGGATATTGGAGATTCAAACATCCAGCTACAGGGGGAAATGTACCATCCCAATAATTAGTCAGATTTTCTAGTTAAAATGTATTATAAAGTTATTGACCCGCAGCCGTTCTGATGAGAATTTGCTTTTATAAGCAAAGCAAAATGCACAAAAAAAAGAATGTACGCTTTCCCACTGCAGTGGTACAGTGAAAGCAACATGACTGGAAATTGAAGCCAAACGGAGGTAATAATAATGGATTTATTTTACTCAGATTGTGGCACTTTACTCCTGCAAGTTTGACCTTTTTGATCAACTTTAAGCCTAGCTGGTCCCAAACAAAGCGCAGAGTTTATATTGGGTTGACTAACTTCAGACACTTAACATTTGTGCTTTCAAGCAGGAAAAAAAATATATTTCTCGTAATGTTTCTCTAGGCCTGTCGCAATAAACAATAAATCAATTAATCACATGATAAATTAAAATTGTCACCCTCATTCACAAAAAAAGGTTAAATCATTTCATCTGGACCAGTTTCTTTAAGGGAGAAATGTTTCGTCTTCCATCCGGAAAACTTCATCAGTCTGTGACCTGCCAACCAGATCTGTCCCATAAGTAGCCTTCATTGCTTTGTTTCAAACCAACCTCCTGTTTAGATTTATTGCACTTTAAGGTTCCTAAACACTATGAAATATGGTTTTTGGATGGTTAAGAACATTTACTAATGCAACAACAACAACAGTGAATGCACATAGAGCATCAGTCTGTCTACATTGTGTATTTTAAAACAGTACTCTTTCAAATATTTGACAATGTTTGTAATTGCTATACCTCACTTCCCACACTATCATACAGTTATATGATGTAAAGGACCCAAATGCAGGATACCTCCACAAGCACATTTAAGGTCAAGATTATTTACTTTGTACAATACTATGAAGGAAGGAAGACTCCAATCCAATCCCTCAGGATTTATTTAAGTTAGAGCATGGTAAGTATATTGTCTTTTGAGGTATTTAGCCACAACTCACCTGATGATTTGAGGTCCAAAACCCAACAGCACTGCACCAACTGTTACATGTCGGGTTGTATTGCTGCCAGCGGAACTGGGAAATTACATTGAGTGGTTGGAATTGCAATGTCAGAGAACCGTTGAACTTTACCAGTTTAATTAGAGGCATTATCAAACATTCAGTCATAATACTGTTGTTAGGTATGCTGTCATGACCAGTTAAAACAAGTTGGAAATGTATGGACTTTGTTTCAATTTTTCAAACCAAAAACACTAAATGGAAAAATATTAACACTGTATTAAAACAGTGATGTTGCTATTGAAGGTGAAGCTGTTCTGAAAACTGAGATTTAATGGCAGATCAACTGTCAGTTTCATCAGGTGGAAGAGAATTATCATGTGTAGAATTCATAGTTTGACGGTCGTGCTGCTCTCAAATTATTTCAAAGGTGTGAGTTTGAGGCCCAGCTCTGCCACAATTTGTTATGTCAAGAATAATAAGGGAGATAGCAAGACCTCAATTGTTAATTTTTACACTTTTATTAAGAAAGAGGTGTTGCACAATGAAATAATCCTTTGGATGCAAAAATTCCAAGCAACAGAATCTGCCCAGCATAAAATTGAAAGACAATACCATTTAAACAAAGCTCATCAGACAAAAAGACAAAGCCAACAGCAGATTTGTCTTCACCGGACGGCTTTATAGCTCCAGCTCACAAATCACAGGTGCTTACCAGTCAGCAAGAAAACAAAAGGAAAACAGGATGTAAAGGGTATGTGTCATGGTTTTAATCTTGTGACAAGCCTCAATACCACAGAACATGTCAGTAATGAGTACTGTACTGTATATTGACTCTGGCAATATAAAAATGTTTAAAGATATAAACGGAAGCTAGCATACCTCAATACTTTTCATGTTCATCATGAGCCTATGTAAACTTTTAATCTCAACTGTAATTTTAGATATGATTAAACTCAGATTTTTTTTTTCTTGTCTGCAATAAGAATAAATAAAAACACAATCAAAATAGCTACACTCTGTCATTTTGTTTTCTGTTAAATTTATTTAGATGAGATACAGTAAACAATGCTCCCACCACTCTGTTGTTGGCCTGCCACCAATTTACAGCCACACAGAAATCAGCATGAGCCATGTGTGAGTGGGTGGGCGGTCTGTGTGGAGAATCCTATGGTGTTCACATGCATTTTATATATTTTAGAACAAACAGGACTAGTCTTTTGTTCTCATCACAGCCTGTTTACTGATTTTCCATTATGTCATGATTATGAAAAAACATCAGATTATAGAGGCAAACAAATCATTGAAGTACTACTGAAAAAATAAGTACAATACACCAAAGTCCCCCTTTGCTGTGTGGTTTGAATTGTACATGGTTGTAGTTTTTGAGTTGAGTGTTTTTATACAGTACTGTATACTGAATCTGAACAGGTACTGCAAGTAAACCTTAATGTTTTTGGGATATTCAAGTATTAAACTGTGTAGCGAAATAAAGGTAGGCTTTTCTATTTTTGGTTGTCAGAGGCAGAGCAGAGCAATGGATTTTATCCATCATGTTATCAATTTTATCCACCACCAGGTGCAATAATCCTGGAGCCAGGTGGGTGCAAATGGTGGCCTTGGACACCCTCCCAGACCAACAACATCAAAATGTGGGTGGGAAAGGTGAAGCACCTACCCATGCCTCTACCCTTATTTGTCCCACACTGGGCCCTTGAGCAAGGTCCTGAACTCCACCATCTGCTCCCTCGGGCACCCTAAATGGCAGCTCTCTGCTCCGCACAGAGGGCTGTGGTAGCTCGGTGGTCTGTGGTTGAATCAGGAAGGGCATCCGGTTTGAAAACAATTGCCATGTCTTCGCTTTGTGCAAGTTAGTCCACTGTGGTGACCCCTGTGGAAGGGAGAAGCTGATAGAAGAATAAAAATTAGTATAAGCAATATTAAAAACTAGAAAGCATAGTTTTCTCAAATGATAGGGGTGGCCAGTTTACATACATATACTGTATATACAGGTAATCCTCGGGTTACGGCGCCCCCGACTTACGGCAACTCGGACCTACGAACGCATCATAATTAATAATTAATAAAAATATGAAATTTAAAATTTTTTATGTACTTTTTTTCACGTGTACAACACATTGTTGCAGCTGTGGTTGTTTGAAATGGCTTTATAAATAATGTATTATTATTATTATTATTTTTTTTATTATTTTTTAAGCCGATTTTGCGAGTTTCCGGCAGTTTCCACCATTTTCCAGCAGTGTTGTTTAGCTCCGGCCGGGTATCGCCATTCGGCGCAGCTAATGGCAGAGCTAAGACCCCCACCGGACACACGGACCCGACGGGCGGTGGAGAGAAGTTGGGGGAAGTTGTTGTCGGGTGAAAGGCGTTAGCTGCAGTCTTAGCAGCTCTGTATGTCACGGCGGAGGAATAGTACAGCTGCTATCGGACGAGCTAGCTACAATTAGCAGCAGGCTGCATTCGCACCGAAGACCGGACTCTGCTATCGGACGCAAGAGATAGCAGGAGGCCTCGTTCAGATGGAGGGTGAAAGGCGTTAGCTGCAGCCTTTAGCAGCTCTGTTTGTTACTGGAGGATGTACTACAGCTGTGGTCGGACACACGGTACGCGGTGCAGCGGCGGAGGAAAACTGTACTGTACACCGCTGTGGACCGAGGAGGACGGCGTCACCATCCCGGTAGGCCATTAACTCTTTTTGTCCTTCATTATGGCTCCCAAACGTAATAATAATTGATAATATGTAGGGTACTGTGTTAGCTAACCACTTGGAAATACAGTACTGTACAAGTTTAAGGTAAAGAATGTATGCTGGTTTTGTCTTATGTTGAAAAAAAAAACGTGTTTACGACCCCACATACCATGCATTTTCCGACTTGCGTCAAATTCGGTTTACGACGCTGCCGTGGGAACGGATCTGCGTCGTAAGTCGAGGACTACCTATAATCTACTTTAGTTTTGTCCCTTCTTGGACTAACTGTTAGATTGTCAGTCCAAATTAACCATTAATTCTCCAAACTAGGGTCGTTCAAAGAGCTTTCTTCAACAGGTTAGATATTTGTTGTCTCTTTACTAACTTGTTTAAGTGAGTAATATGAAATATGAACCAAAAGTCATGAGTTAATGCAGTTTTTCATAAGCTAGGCTAATCTAGACAATCACTTCAGACGGTCACCGCTAAAATCTGTTTGTGACCTCCAGGTTGAGTGAAAAGTAGAAAATTCTCATAAAAGTCATAAATCTGAGGGAAGCCTGAACGTCATCCAGCACCCTGCCTTCCAGGGAGCTCTGGGTGCACCTTCACCTTCGAACTCCACCTGAAGGAATGACCTCGAGGGGATCTATAAATGGCTCTTTAAATCACCAAACCAGCTCCAGCAAACTCTAAACGGGCCGGCTTCACCTTGAATTCTGTAAATCGCATCCTACAATCAGCCGTCGCGTAAACAGACACAGGCCGGTCTAATTTGAGGGGATTCTTGGTTTTTGCATTCCTCAGAAGACAAAGGCAGAAGTGCATTCCTCGGAGTGCCACACGTTTGGTCCATGACACGAGTAGACCACGACGTGGACCGGGTCTCTGTGGGAGCACCACTGGTGCCACTGCTTTCATCTCTGTAAGGGTTTAACAAGGAGGGGATGAAACCGCATGGGATCTGTCACAAGATGTCCATAAAACTGACAAACTGGGCCAATTTAATCCAAACGGGCCGGATGACTGATGACATCATCTCGTGAAACTCAACAGATTTCAAGAAAGCGATTTCTTTTGTTCTGAGGAATGAAATCTGAGCGTGTGCTTGTATTTGCTCACACTGTTTATGGACGACTGGCCTCTCGTCAAACCGCAGCGTACCACAAAAGGTAAACATTAGTGCGGCTTGTGACCCGGGCTTTACGGCTCTGGCTCGTTTGATCTGGCCTGTCTGAGCGGACGTGTCTGAGGACTCCCGCTCGGAGTCGGCGGACACTTACCGGAGTTGGACAGGCTCGCAGTCGGAGTGCGCTCGGGCGGGGCGGGCTGAACCCTGTTGAAAGCTGCTGGAGGAAACGTGCAGAAAGAGAAAGAGCTTCAGTTGTGGGCCTCCATCTTCAAACGCAGCCCAGCTGTTGTCGCTTTGCAAAGTTAAAATTTTTTTTTTTTTTTATTTTCTCCACAGCGTGACATCATAAACATAAAGGATATACGACGGGCGTGTTTACGAGCCTCAACGCTGCTTCATTTGACTCTTTTCATCCCGTAAAATGGTTTGAATGGTTCCCGTCAACCTGGTTTTTATCTGTGTTTGTGGGTGTTAATGAGGAGGCTGACCTGGGCCGACTGGAGAGACAGGTTGCCTCCTGATGGACGACCCCGCCTCCGTCCTGCGCACACCTGTAACTACAGGAACGGAAGACATGGAGTCATATTGTTTATTTCCACTAACAAACATCTCAAACCTCAAAATCCTCAGGGCTTTATTACCACCTTCCATTTGGATTAACTATTGCAGTCACTTCTGTCTGTTAGCAAAATATCTACTGATGCGCTGGATGGATTTTAATGACACGTTCAGGATGTTATCACTGGACGTAAGTAGACAACTGTTTAACATTTGGAGTCAACCCAATTAAAGATGGCTGCCACAGCCAACTGACTTTAGAAAACACACAAATGGCTGTAACTCAAATATTGTTAATTATATTGAGCTAGAATTTGGCGCGATACATCACTTAGTCCAAGTGCAGCTCATTGCACAAGATATGTGTGTAAAACTTCAGCGATAACCACCGTAAACATTTGATTTTGTCCTACATCTGATTTACTTTTGGTGTCACCCAGTGCAAGATGGCCGCCACCGTCGATCAGACCTAGGCTTCTCTGCTCAGTGAGTTTAGCAGATACTGAGCTACAACCTGGTGTAATAGTAGCTGACACATAATCAAATAAACATTATTTTTAAGGTTTGATGAAAATAGATAATAGTATGAAACGTTGGCATGGAAGGTGGCAGGTGATTCACTCTGCGAATACTACGATTCATTTATTTCCTCGCTCTCGCTGCCTGCTCGTCACCACCTGCGCCTGTCGTTTCTCGTTAGCGTCCTCGCAACAAATCCCACCGCGGCGTCTTTGTTCTCCGTCACCGGTCGTGTTTTTGTCCTCCGCACGTCAAGCCCGGTTCATCGTGCCTCGTTAGTTCTGTTTTTCTTTCCTGTGGGGGGTTTTTGAACCTTGGACCTGCAGCAGCAGCACCTTTACAAACGTTCTTCTGGACCCAACCAGCGCACCGACCAGGCGTTAAATACTCAACAAACTAAGAAAATTGCAATTTTTTTTACCATTTTTTAACACCTTCCTGTCAGATGATGAAAATATTTCTACTCTATACCATTCAGTTGTATGATCTGAGACTTTCTAACATGTAAAACACACAGATATCTAATGTTTGAGCCATCTGGAAGAACGGTCTCAGATGGAAAAAGCTCGACGTTGTCCCCTTTGACCCCCCAGGTGTGTGACGATGTTTAAAAGCCAAGCAGATTCCAGAGCAGAGCGGCCGTGCAGGGTTTGTCTGTGAAACAACACGAGAGAACAAAGAGCAGGAGGTGGTTTACCTGCACTGGCACGTTGTGGGTATCTGCTCGGGTAGGGACTTCCTCTGAACGCTGAAGAAATGTCTTTGTTTAGTTTTACCAAGACGCCTGACATGCAATAAAGTAAATAAATGTTGCCAAAGAGGATCTACGTCCTGTACCTTGACTGGGACTCTTTCCTTGGCCGTTCTGTAAGTGTCCTGCACCAACCACACAACATGAGGCAAGTTCAGACCAAACGTTCACGTATGAAACTCCAACATTTACAACTGGGACAATGTGTAAAATCTCATAATCCGACATTTTGTCCACAACGAAACTAAGTAAACAAATGTTTACACTAAGAAACTACAAGTCGGGGAGGGGGAGAACATTTTGAATTTTATAGCAGCAACACATCTCAAAAAAGTTATTCAAAGTCCATGTTTCTCTCTGTGATGCCTCCTCTCGCCTTTAACAACCGTCTGCAGACGTCCAGGACCTGAGGAGACCAGTTGTTGGAGGTTTTGAAGGACCTGAGGAGACCAGTTGTTGGAGGTTTTAGAGGACCTGAGGAGACCAATTGTTGGAGGACCTGAGAAGACCAGTTGTTGGAGGACCTGAGGAGACCAGTTGTTGGAGGACCTGAGGAGACCAGTTGTTGGAGGACCTGAGAAGACCAGTTGTTGGAGGTTTTGGAGGACCTGAGGAGACCAGTTGTTGGAGGTTTTGGAGGACCTGAGGAGACCAGTT
>JARVGS010000127.1:12234403-12244673 GCA_031762315.1 Hypsolebias antenori
TACATTCAGCAAGTACTTTTACTTTAATACTTTAAGTATTTTTAAAAGCAAGTACTTATTTACTTTTACTTAAGTAATAATATGGTACTTCTGTTTTTACTAGAGTGCATTTTTGTCTGTTTATTTGTATTTTTACTTAAGTACAATGTTTGAGTACTTTCTCCACCGATTTTGGGATCTCCTTTTGTTCCACGACAACCAGAACAAGCAAGCTCTTAAAGTAATTAGAGTTTTTTCACTTTGCACGTGCTTAGATAAAGTTTAGTCTGCTCCTAGTCATGGTCAGACATGTCAAATATTACACTAATAACTAATCAATAATATATGAGTGGAAAGCTCAGTGGTCAGAGGGGATAAAAGACGAGGACACAGCTGTTTGTTCAGATGCTATTTTTCACTCTATAGCTTGTTTTCAATCATTCTTCATGCCAGTGTGCACCTCTAATGCACTTTTTGGACCGTTCCACAAACAGCTTGCGTTAATTGGTGCAAATAGCCTGTAATTTGTTTTCTAACTAGCTATTATTGACTAATCGCTGCTATTTGCTGTAGAGAAAGGTAGCTTTAGAGCATACATCAAGGCAAAGTTGCTGCTTTTTGAGCATCTGCATCATTGTGCTGCAGCCTGACGTTTCCTCCTCTCGCTCTCTCTCTGCAGCTATAATCCCATTCCCCGTGTCACCTGCTGTGTCCGTAGATAATTACCCGCTTTGAAGGTGAGCTCATCCTGTTCCTGGCCATCGTAGTCGTAGAGGGCGCGCACACGGACCCCTTTCCCAGTGCTGGAGTCGTCTTCGAACGAGTTCCTGTTGCCGCCGTTCTCATTGCTGGAGTACGTTGCGGGCTGCTCGTCATCGGACCACTCGGCTGAATAGGCTTGGTTCTTGTCATAGCTGCTCACACTGGAAGAGAGGGGGGAATTTGATGCTAAACCTCTTCAAAGACAACCCCCCACAAAGAATCTTAAAACCTTCTGTATGGGATTTGTTTATTTAAAAAAAATTAATAAAGTTATGTCTTGACATTTAAAGGTAATAATTTAAACCTGATTTTTTTTTTATGCTCCAACATGTTTTATTCTGATGAATGATGGAACTGACCTGCTCCGGTCACCAGGTGGAGCCACATGGTCAGTGCTCGGAGTGGGCGGGGCTCCGTCTGGTTTCTTCTTCTTTGGTGGAGCAGCTGCCTGGTCTGGGTTGTACTCCTGGTGTAAACAGTGTGAACAAAGCGACAAAATCAAATTAAATGGAAGCAGAGAACTGGATTTGAGGGTGTTTTTGTTCAAAGGGCTTGGAGTCGCACCTCAAAGGCAGGCCAATTCATGAGCATCCCTGGGCCATGGTTGTTGCTAAACCACTTCAGGTCCTCCTGTGTGTTTGCAGCCAGAATCGTGCGCTCCAGTTCTCTGTATATTGTGGAATAGCTAAGGAGAGGAAAATGGGACAAACAGAGTCCATGAAAGGGACAGCAGGGACACGAGATTGTTGCCAAAAAGGTTTAGCCCCACTGAAGTTACTTCACAAGCTAAAGCCTTTAAATACTTAAATGGATAATTTCATTTTTAAAGTGATGTCCTTTCAATCTTCCATCCATCCATCCATCCATCCATCCATCCATCCATCCATCCATCCATCCATCCATTCAGCCATCATTTTTACCCGCTCACTGTGTGAGAGGCGGGGGACATCCTGGATTTGCTTCTAGTCCATCACAGGGACACATAGAGACAAACAACCATTCACTCTCTCACTCACACCTAGAGACAATTTAGAGTTACCAATCAGTCTAACATGCATGTTTTTAGTCTGTAGGAGGAAACTGGAGCACCTGGAGAAAACCCACGTATGCTCGGAGAGAACATGCAAACTCCACCCAGAAAGGCCCCAGGCCAGGATTTGAACCAGCAACCTTCTTGCTGAGAGGCAACAGCTCTACCAACTGCGCCACCGTGCCACCCAATGTTCTTTCAATAGTTATCAATAGTTAGTACTTTATCAGCCATAACATCAGTCATCGACCATGGAGTAAGGAGAATAGAGCAGAAGTCTTCCTTAGCTAGGCTAATGGCTAACTAAACTTGGACCCCTTTTATGTTGTTTATCAGGTTTAGAAGACAAGTCTGTCTAAAATCTCATACAGATTTGAAAGAACGCCACATAGTTACTTTTAAATGGTGACTTTTCTGTATGACATCCTTTGTTGAGTTTATTGCTGTTCTGAACTGAACAATGTCCCTGTTACATGAATGTTGAGGCCTTCTGATGCAGCTGAATGTCGTTCGGTTCTAAAAAAGCAGCAACTAACGGAACAATCTGTGCCATGCAAGAGATCACAGGGTTAGTATTAGCTAATGTGGCATCCTTTTGTGTGAAACTTTTGAAGAAAAAAGTTTTTTTTATGAGCCTGAAAACATACTAAAACAAGCCATTGTTTTGTTAGCAATTAGCCTGGCCTGGGCAAAGACTACCATTTTTTCAGCCTGTAAGTCTCGTTTATTTATTTATTTATTTATTGCATAATTTGCATGCCCTGCGGTTTACAAAGTGAGGTATGTAGGGATTTTTTTTCCCATACAGTATTTATAAACCAATTTTTGGCTGATATATGACCTTTTTCATTAGTGCTGACTAAAAATGTTGAAAACTACCATTTTCAGCCACTAGATGGCACTCGAGTAGTATGGCATACCATTGTGTCATGTAATAGGTAAAAGTGGCTATTAATGACACAATCGGCTTGCTATAGCCTGCCACCTTTGTCCAGCTCACCTGGAGCAACAGTCAAATCAGCTTCATTTCTCTGCGCCGCCCCGGTGAAATGAAGCTGATTTGACCATTGAAGTGCATTTATTAAATAAAAGTTAAACTGAGATGCATCTTTGCTATAAAGTCAAGCAAACAAATAATTGTTTTTAAGTGTTAATCTCATTAAATTCTTGTTAAAGTTATCCCGTGCACGCTCCCGCGACTGCCATTTGGCAGCCAATCAATTTTTGGCAAACACCGCCCCACATCTCCGGGTTGTCAGCAGTGACGCGTAACAAACACGACACATCAGCGGTAACGCATAATAAATGTGACGTATACGGCAAAGCAACGTATTAATGGATTTTTCCACTTGACATATTTGGACTGATGCGACTTATAGGGCGGTGTGACATGTACGGTGGAAAATACGGTAGTCTTTCTCTAAACTCTGCGCTCTATGACTGATGCTAACTATCAACCATCTGACAGAGTATTACTTACAAATAACCAAACTGTTCTTTTAAGTATTCGGCTGGAGTTTTGTTGTGTTTTATGAAAATGTGACTGGTAATGTTGCCAGAGTTTACCTAAATGCCTGCAGAATGTGCATCATCATGCTCCATTTGATATGTAGACGACCAACTTTAGGTAAAAAAATATGTTGTGGTTATTTCCAAGCAATGTCCTGTAGTAATTTAGCCAATGATTTGAGACAGTAAAAATAAAATGTGAAATTTGTAAAAAAAAAAAAAAAAGTAAATAAATAAATATACAAATAAATAAAAAGTCTAAGTTTAAGAATTTCATTTAATGAAATCCTGCAGCACAGTTATCTAAGGTTTTCTTTGATTGGTCTGTGTAAAGGAAGTGAAAACTTGCTCCAACCTTTAATTAAATGTGCATATCCGTAACAAGACAAATATGCATTCTGAGCTAAATTAATTTAGTCAGAAATGCCAACAACTGAACACTCAATTAATTAGTTTTGGGAATCGGACTACTAATGAGAAATCCACACTGGTTGAGGCTAATGTGAAAATGAATCTGCTTGAAGCATATTGTGCTGAATGTGACACAATAAGAATCAAACTAAATAACTAAACTTGTCATGTGTTTTATTTTAATTTGAACAAAGAAGCATGCTGTCCATCTCTATGAGTTAATAACCTATGTGTGGTGTGTCCACTGTGCATGTTGATTTAGATTTTATTTATTAAAAATGTCATGGTTGGAAAAAAACAACAGATAAGCGCAGAAAAACAGGAAGTCTGCAAGAAGACTAAAATACAGCAGAGTCCTTTCAAAATATGAAAAAATAATAATTGGCTAAAAATGATGATTTAGAGCTTCTGAAGAAGGGTTCTGAGGATATAGATTATGGACGTAAATATCTTACCTGTTGCTGATAGCATTTTGAACAGCCCTGGTTTAAAAAAAAAAAAGTCTAATTCTGACTGGACAGAGGAACTAATGATTAGTTCCAGCAGGAACACAATCAGATATAATATTCCTGCTATCTGCTGCTATTAGTACTTTGTCATAGTCTGTGTTTGTTTTATTCCTAGTGTTCATCTTTTAGTTTAATTCCTTTTGTGGTTTATGTTACATTTTCCTGGTATTTGAGTTTCTTGTGCTTTCCTCTACTTCACTTCCCCCCAGTGTTTTCCCCTCCTGTACACAACTCCTGCTCCTCCCACGCACACCTGATCCTCTTTGTCTCCCCAGATGTTTGCTATTTTACCCTCGTTAGTGTCCTTTTATAATCAGCCTCTTGGCTTCAGTTCCTTGTCCTGGCATTAAGCTGTAAAGCTGTGACGTTTGTGTCCTCCATGTTTTCACAACCATTTCTTTGTGAGTAGTTTGCTGCCACATCAGCTCTTCGGTTTTGTTTAATAAATCGTTTTGCGTTTTCTTGTTTTTCTCTTGAACCACTCTCAGAGCTTTTTCGTCTCTTCACTAAAGTTACGTTTGCAAGCTTACACAAATAAGTGTTTGATAACTGTTAAATGAAAAACTGAAGATATTGTAAAGATTTTAAAATAGTATTTGAATGAACAATTGTAGATTGAAGTTAAAGCAGTAGCAATCCACAGTAGGTTTCCTTGAACTAGCTGTTAGTGTGTCACTCTGGTCAGACTGGTCAGACAATATTTTTTGCAGTATAAGTCGCAGGTTTTTTTTTTTGCATAATTTTCATGCCCTGCGACTTATACCCAAAGCGACGTATTTATGGATTTTTTCCCATATTTATAAACAAATTTTTGGCCAAGATATGACCGTTTTCATTCATTCTGACTGAAAAAAATTGAACACAACCATTTTCAGCCGCTAGATGGCACTCGTAGTAAGGCATGCTGCTGTATCATGTAATAGGTAAAAGTGGCTATTAATGACACAGTTGGCCTGCCATAGCCTGCCACTGTTGTCTGCCTGGAGCAACCGTCAAATCAGCTTCATTTCGCTGCGTCACCCTGGTGAAATGCAGCTGATTTGACCATCAAAGTGCATTTACTTAGTAAAAGTTCAACTGAGACGCACCTTTACTAGAAAGTTAAGCTAACAAATAATTGTATTTTGATGGTTATCTTGGTAAATTTAGAAGAAATGCACAGCAAGTCACCCTCTGCATATTCATGTTTCTGCATATCTGCTTTTGAAATGCAGCTGATTTGATAGTCAAAGTGCATTTATTGAGCAAAAGTTAGACTGAGCCACACCTTTACTATAATTTTGAGAAAACTAATTGTTTTAAGTGTTAATCTTGTTAAATTCTTGTTAAAGTCATCCTGTGCACGCTCCCGTGACCGCCATTTGGCAGCCAATCGATTTTTGGCACATCAGCCCACATTTCTGGGTTGTCAGCGGTGACACGTAACAACCGCAACGCATCAGCGGTGACGCATAATACATGCGACTTATACGCAAAAAACGATATATTTATGGATTTTTTTCACTTTATTAGACATATTTGAACTGATGCGATTTATTGGGCGGAGCAACTTATATGGCGGAAAATATGGTAAACTCTGTTTCTCCAAACTGACTTTGCCTACAACGGGTAAAATATTAATTACTCATAATCTTGCCACATTTTAAATAAAGAGCTGTGACTTTAAGGGCCACCTATTGAATGTCCTTTAAATGTGTTTTAAATGTGGTTTACATATTAATTTTGTGCATTCTGTCACTGCTAACAGTTAAACATCTTGTCTTCCAATGTTTAAGTGCCAGGTGAGCATTACAATGACACTTTGTAATTTTACCTCATGTCCTGTGAGTTCAGACTGCGGCAGTCATTTTGTCTGGAAGGCTGGATAAAATCTAAAGGGTTACTACAGAACCTGCAGTGACAGGAGCTCTGGTGTCGCTGTGTTTAGCTCAGGGAACTTAAAGGTCAGAAGAAGAACGGCAGCGTCTGGCTGCATTCAGAGAAGGTCCAGCCATGACATACATGATCTCCTGAGGCAGCGGAATTACACTGAGACCGATCTGCACGACTATTCTGACAGGCTGCTGAGGAACGAGAAAAAACAAGTTGTAGGTAGACACTGTAGAACTTGTTTCTTCCAGGCCTGGCTAACCTTTGGTTCTCAGTGAGGTTAAGATGGCGTTTGATGTCCAGCAAGGCCTCCTTGAGGAAGGTCAGTCTCTTGACTTCGTGCTGCTGGCACTGGTCAAACACTTGCTCCATGCTCTCCATATACTGCGGGGTGCACTTGTTCAGCTCATCCAAAGACTTCTCATACTTCTCTTTAGCCTGAAAAACAAAAAAAAGGAAATACTTTAACCTAAAGCCCAGAGAGGAAACAACCTTTTTCAGTGTTATGTCTATTTATTTAACATCCTCCCATTTGAAACTACCAGAGGACTTCACGGTGTTTACCTTCTGCGTGTCCTGTTTGCACTTGTCCACTTTCTCGTGAAGCTTCTTCTGTTGGTCTGGTGTGACAGAAGCCTCAGTTTTGCCGTTGGCCTCTCTGGCTGCAGCTAGTTTCTCCTCCTTGCAGGCCATATGGTACGTTTTCTTAGCTGCCTCCATCTGCACGTCCAAAAGCAGGCATTGTCACAGACGCACAATCTGACATTCCCAAAGAGACTCAGAAGAGGAAAACTACTTATCTTCAGTTTAAAATGACCATCGCAGCAGTGGTTTTTACAAATGTTGAGCTTAAATGTGGTGTGGTAGTAGCTGAGAGTCAGCCCTTACACACAGTCTGAGCACTATTGCACAAAAGCTGTACAACGTTGGCATGAATGGTGGCAAGTAATGGACATTTAGTCTAGGAATGCTACTTTAATCTTTATTAGGAGTTCAGTATTTAAGAGTGGACACTGAGAACTGTAAAAGGACTGACTTTGAGATAGGAGGAGAATAAAATAGTAATCAGGACTATCATTTTTACATTCACAAGCTCATTACTGTAAACCAGTGGCGAAGCTTGACTATAAGAGTTAAGCTTTCAGTCAGGAAGTAATGCAACATCCTCAAACAAGCTGACGTTAAAGACAGTATGAAGTCGCAGTTTGATCACATCACTTTACTTTTAGTTCACAATTCAGGAGCTCACCGAACAAAATGTGCATTCTCCCTTCTTATGCATCAAGTCAAACATCTGACTTATAATGTCATTTCTTTTACAGTCACTAAAACAAGCTGAACATAATACTATAAATAGAACAACCAACATGGACAACCCATCTGAACACATAACCTGATAAAATCCACCTATTTCTGTCCCAAGACTACCCAGAAGCCCCTGCGGCTCACCCAGTTCCTTGTGTTCAAGTTCAACATGTAAAGAAGTTTATTTCGGCTGCTCCCTTCTGCAGGGTTTGCTGCAGCAAGTGAACAGGTCTGTAGCATTTAACCACTGAGCTGCCACAGCCACATCATTTCAACAGACCACACTGAAATTTAACAATAACCCACAAAAATTACCGTTTCTGTAAAACTTGATCACATCACGAAACCAAAATACAACCAAAATATTAAAACATTATCAATATAAACATGAATGTGTTTTTATCACTTTTTTTTTTTTTAAGAAAAACCACAATTTCAGTGAATTTTTGACTTTGCGTGTTGCAGTTGAACGCATCACAAACATTTACGTGGTCAAAAGAAGACTCCTCGCAAGGCCTTCCTGAAGGCTCAGAGCCTGTTTTTGTCCCACCGATACGTCAACACTGTGACTGGTTCATATTCCTGTCAGTTGTAAAAGAAAATCCTCCTGTCAAAACTCTGAGCTGAGCCTTCTGTCCTGCCAGTGAAGTTCTAACCACACTGCTCCTTCAGACATGTTTCTGCCTGGAGACTCAAACTTGAAATAATCTGATTGGATATCTACATTTTCATGAAATCAAACGTTTCCATCTCAACTGCAAAGTAACTTATAGAAGAAGTTGAGGAATATCTGGTCAGTGTTTATGGATGTTTGTATTACTTTGGCTGAGAATGTTGACTCTGCCCATGAATCATATGTTTGGGATAGCAGACAGAGCTGGATGAGGAGCAGGGTGAGGCTGCAGCGTGAAGCTGTCGCTCCAAGGACGCCTTCGAGTCTGTGAGCTCGGCTGAACTGATACGTGTATAAAAACAAGCTGCACGCACAGCTCGTGGAAGATTCTTGTGACTGGGCTTCACGTGTGTACTTCCTGTAGATCTGTGTGACCTGTCCTGAAAATCTGACCTTGCAAGTAAAATACTGTTTAAAATCTTCTCCTGCTGTCGAGTGTGGCTCCTTTAGAGTAAGTAAAATAAAGCGAGAATATTTTTCTCTAACAGAAAATAGGAGAAATTAGCAAAAAATATAATTTACTAACTAGCTTTTGCACCACAGACCAGGCTGAAGATCTGTTTTTATGTCTTCTTTGAAAAAGGTACACTGACTTTAGGTTGTGTTGGCAAGAAGTGGACAGGCGGGTTTTAACCCCCCCAGCAATCAAAACTTGGACCCACACAGGAAAGGTGAAACCATCAGGTTGTGGTGGCCGAGTTTCTATAGTCCACACTACCTGATCTGGTTGTGACTCTACTTTTACATGAAACTCCCCCTGCTGTCAATCATAACAAAACTTGTTAATATCAGCACGTAAATATTCTACTTAATGCACTTTTCAGTTTTAGAGTTAGGATTAACTGGATTAAACGCGTCTGACAGTGAGTTTTAATCTTTCAAACCTTTACCTTAAATTAAAGTTTAGTAAACTAGCATTAACATTAGCACGACTACGCAGCTGCTGTCAGGACACTTCAAGAAGAAGGTAGATACTGTATGAACCCTCCTGCTGCCCTTGGGTCAAAATGACCCCTGAGGCCTTAAAACTGAAATTTAGTGGGTCATTTTGACACAAGGGTCAAAATCAAATCAGTTTGATATGAACAGACGTATTTAGACCATGTTTTTATTACACTTATCATGAAAATATTCTGTGTCCTCTGTCTGTAATGACAGTCAGACACAGACTTGTAAATCAGTTTGGATCTATAGATCTCCTTGCCACATGTGTTGATGCTGATGTTTGGATCATTCGTACAGCTCTGATGTTGAATGTCTGTTCTGCTGAAAGTTTTTCTCATGGATATTTTGTTGGCAACATTTGATTTGTGTTTTAGATGAACTGGTGGACTGAATTCACTGGAACCAATATCTACAACAGAGATAACAGATAAAACAATAAAATAGAAATAAACAATAAAACATTGTGTTTGTCATGATTGTAACTCTAATCTGCACACTGACTGCAGCGACGTCAATGCTTCCAAGCTCTTAACCAAAATAAATTGGTGCTGTTTTGAAAACTGATTAAAACTGTAGTTTTTAAAACAGTTTTCCAGTTTCAGCTTCTTTCCATTGGCTCCCTGTCAATTCAAAATTTATTTCTATATCTTATTTCTAACCTACAAAGAGCTCAACAACCCAGCTCCATATAGAGATCTACCATATTTGCTCCATATTTTCATAACAGAGCACTTCACTCTCAAACTGCAGGCTTACTAATGGTACCTAGAGTTTCCAAAAGCAGAATGGGAAGAAGATCTTAGTCCAGTTTTAAGTCTGGACGTAAAACTTTCCTTTTTGTTAAATCCTATAGCTAGGGTTGGCTTGTTATGCTGCTATAGACTTAGACTACTAGAGGACAAATTGATCTCATTTCTTAAATGAATTGTTAAAATTGAACAGTTTTCATTTGACATAATTTATATCTTAACATGTAATTCTTGACCTGCCATTGTGTATCTGTTCCTCTCAAAGCAGTCTGATCCTCAGATAAATAATGTTAAATTATTATTTTTATATATGAATATTTCTGTTCAGTGCCTGAGATGACTTCTGTTGTGACTTGGCGCTATATAAATAAAATGAAATGGATTGAAATGAAGTGAATTGTTCTGGAGTCATTCCAATCTGGCTTTAAGCCTCTCCACAGCACTGAAACTGTCCTACTGAAGGTTTTTAATGACATCTTCTTATCCACAGACACTGGTGACTCTGTGCTGCTTGTCCTATTGGACCTTA
>JARVGS010000127.1:12289739-12301060 GCA_031762315.1 Hypsolebias antenori
CAATCATACGGTCGGTGAGGTGGTAGAGAGAGAGCCCTCTGTTTGTCAAACACTGGGGCTAAATCATGATAAACAGGCGGGATCATAGAAATGTCTGTAGTCTCAGGGGGAGTTTTTGCAGAGGGCTGGTTAGTGACGGCAGCACGTAAATAGTTCTTTAAACAGTTATCGCACCATCCCTCAATTCTCCTTTGCCTCCAATTTATGTGTGGATTATGTTCTTGAAGCCAAGGGTAACCCAAAATCATTTGGGTGTGGGGAGAGTCGAATACAAAAAAAAAATCAATCATCTCATGATGGTTTCCAGAGGCTATCAGATGTAATTTTATGGTTTTACTATGGATCTGATCGCTAGGGTCTCACCAGTAACCCCAGAAATAGACAGTGGTGGAATTTCAAGAGTGGGTAGAGACAATCTTCTAACAAGATCTAGACTAATTAAATTTTGTTCTGCACCTGTATCAGTAAGAGCAGACACAGGGAGACGGTCATGATTTATTTGGATGGTCGTAGGAAGCATTTATTGTTTTGCAGGAGAGAACGTGGAGGTACCCACCAGCAACCGTCTCTTCACTGGCGGGCGTTCTCGTTTCCCCGCAACGGGCATTTAACAAGAAAATGGCCTGAGTTACCACAATAGATACAAAGCTTGGAGCTTAAACGTCTTTGTCTTTCCTCGGGGTTAAACGAGCCCGACCAATCTGCATTGGCTCAGGTTCAGGCAAGGCAGGACGTTTCTCAGCTGACACTGTAAGAAACGGAGCAGCAGCGGATGGTTCTTGGTTCTTGTAGTTTGTTGATAGAGTTTTGTAGGCGCGGGGCTCACCTGATGACGTAAACCCGGAAGTGGGGAGATTGTGGGAAACGTAGTCTCGCTCTCTTCTTCGCTTCCGGAAATGCTTGCCGATAGCAATGGCCAACTCGATCAGTTCGTCAAAGCCCTCTGGCTTGTCCCTTGTGGCGATCTGATGCTTTAAGTAGTGCGAAAGAGAATTTAAGAAAGTACCTTGCAGCGCTGTGTCGGGCCACCCAGTTTGTGTGGCGATTATGCAAAACTCAAGGGCGTATTCAGCCACTGGTCGCCGGCCCTGACGTAATCCCAGAAGTCGCTTTACGGCATTGGGCGCCTGCAAGGGATGATCAAAAATATGGCGAAACTCTTTCAACTAGGTGTCAAATGAAATAACGTCCAAGTCATGAAATTGTAAAAAGGAATTAGCCCATCGAAGTGCATCACCTTTCAGCTGGTTGGAAATATAAGTTATTTTGGCGATGTCTGATGAATACAACTGGGGTGCTCCTTTGAAGGCGAGTTTGATTTGCAACAAGAACCCTCCACACAGGCTAGGGTCTCCGGAGAAATATTCGGATGGTTTTGTGATTACCTGTTGGGCTGAAGGAAGGTCCTTGGGTTCAGCTCGGGATTCGGGAGGATTGGCAGGAGCTGAGGAGGGTGAAGATGGCAAAAGTCGTTGATTAAGAGTATAAACCATGCCTCCCAGTTCTCTCATGTTAGTCTGAGTTTCCTGTTGTTGTTTCAGTACTTTTTAATTTAATTTAATTTTTTTTATTTTATCCATTTCATTTAAAAACACACATATATATATATATAAATATATATACACACATACACACATATATATACATACAATACAATTTTAAAAAATGTAAATGAAAGGTGGCAGAAGAAGAACTAGTCTTATGAAAACTGCCCCTTTTTACTTAATTCTAATGTAAATCAAGATATTTTTACAAAATTAAATGTAAATGTAATTCACAAAGACACTAACGATCTAGTGAAATTAAAAACATAAAACTCAAACATCAGACTTAGTAGTTTTGTCATGGGCGAAACTGCTGCCGATATCTTCTTCAAAAGTCGATAACATAGGGATCCGCCAGTGCCAAAAAGCAGAAACCCTGCTATCATGAATCCAATTATATAAACGTCTTCGGCGTCCTCCTGAGACATAACTGAAAGACACATCAGCTGCCAAACTCCTCACGGACCCCTGATCCTGCAGCACGAGTCTCAGTAGGACATGAGGGCTCTCCAGGATCCTGTCGTTCTGTTGAAAATGTTTTGGTGATTGCGTTGAAAGTCCAGCTCACCTGATCCATTATACTGTTTTTTCGTTCGGAAGATACCAGGAACTCACACAGAGAGCAAAAAGCAGGAGGACAACAGGGAAGGGAGAGGAGAAGGCGTCTACCTTGAGAGAGTGAGAGCAGAAAGTGAATCAAAATGTCAAAAAAACGTGTTTTACAGTCAAGTCAAAAACACTTGCAATTTAATTTTTGCCTACTTTCTTGCATCTGTGTGCCGGAGCTGGATGGAGAAGAGAAACAAGAATAAAAGAAGGGCAGGAAATGAAAAAGGCAGAAAAGGTGTACAGCGAGAAAGTGCCATTAAAAAGATTTCTGTCAGTTTAAAAAGACGAAGATGGCCGTCCATCAAGAGAGGACAGAATGAGAGGATCCGTCAAGAGAGATCTTCAAGCAGTTCATTGAACATTCAAGGTGGGGAAAAAGTTCATCATTAAAGACATACAAACGAAGGGAAATTTAAAGAAAATTAAGACAAGCTCTCTTGTAGGAGAAGCCAAACGTGGAAGAGCAAAGAAAAGCTTTAACACAAAACTGGTAAAGAAAAAGAACGTCATGTTTGAGCAAAGAGAGAGGTTCGAGGCTGAACAACAGAAGATGGAAAGATTCAGAAACACCTCCTTTTGACGAGAGTCTGACGGGCAGCAGATGAGGGAGAAAAGACAGCCATTAAGCAAGGAGCTGAAAAAAAAAAAAAAACAGAAGAGGGAGGCTTTTACAGATAAATGTGGCAGCATGAATGAAAACAAAGAGCTTAAAGGCAGGAGACGTTAATGATGAGAAAGACGTATGTTCAGGAGAGTTTGAGCATCTGGAGGGGGAGAACAGATCTGCAGCTGCAGGAGCAGAACAGAAAGAAACAGCCTCAAGAAAGAGCTCAGGGCTGCAGATGCTGTGTGAGAACACTGGAGCTAAATCTTCATGGAAACACAAACATGCAGGGAGGAGCTTGTGATGTCATCTCCCAGGCTTGGTTCAGTTTGGACCTGCAGCTGCACCAAGAGACCCAAACTGATCACCTGGACCACAAACTTCTGCCCGATATCTCAACTGTCTGTCATCACACACTTTACATTCAGCTTTCCTGCTTCAACCTGGAGCTGATGGTCTGAAACATTCTCATGTTTCCTTTTAGGGTCATTCAAAGGCTCAGATTTAATTTAGACTTTTATTAAGAAGTTGGTTCTGACGAAACAAACTTATAAACAAATAGATCCCCTTCCAGTGTGAGGACTTATTTTATTTGACCTATACAAGAAGGTTGAGTCAGATCCAGATTCTTCTTTGTTGAAACGGTTTGTCTTTTATCCAAAAGACTTCAAACATCAATTCAGACCCGAGTTTGTTGCAGCTCATCAGACTGAAGAAGTCTTTTGGATAAAAGATGAAACATTTCAACAAAGAAGAATCCGTCCAGAGAACCTGACTTAACCTTGTTAGATTTATACCCGACTAGTCATGCATCAGGTTATTTGACCTATATCTACTGAACTCACCTCCAGACTGTTAAATAAGCGACTAGTTAACCAAATACATCTAAAAGTTGTCTGACGGCGACCCCCCGATCAGAAACACGCAGCAGAAGTGATCAATATAAAGTTACCTCTCAAAATATACAGCTATCAAAATAGGCATATTTTGTTTTGTAACGTAACACGTGAAGGAGAACAAACACGTTTATCCACATCTGTCATGAGGACAATTTCACTCTAACAAATATGAAATGAGAAAATATCATGTTGAAGCTTGAAGATGATCATATATTGACCCAAACTATTGTACGGTGAGCTCAGTGCGGCTGGTCAGAGCAGACCATGAAATGTGGACGTTCATGTGAATAAAAACAAGATTTGTTTTATGAACAAAAATGCTTATACTACATATTAGGTATTTAAAAAAATGTATTATACAGTATATCGTATAGACCCTAAAACCATCATATAAACACAATAATTTGGGCACCACCTGCTGATGTGGGGGACTCAAGTGGCTCATTACACAAACTAAAAGTATAAATTATAAGAACGGTGTAAAGAAAAACATTGCAAACTGACTATTTAAAGAAGCTATTCCTGCACACACTTACATTAAAGTTGCACACCATTTAGAATTGGTGGCATTACTAGTGATGTGCCAATATTCAAAGAGATTCATTTTTTTAATTTTATAAATATTTTGTTTGTTCATCAGCAAATTTACCTCTAATTAAACAGTTTTGCTCTGCTAGGTTTACCTAAATATGGACAAACAATAAAACCGAACAATAAACAAAACCCAACTGAATCATGTTCTTGAGCTATTTTATTATCAGTTTTGGCTTGAATGGATTAATATTTTAAACATTTTTAAAGTTGTTAATTTATTTATAGATAATAATAAATTAAACAAGATTATGTGAAACACATTGAAAAAGAAAAAAAGTTCGTGATTAAAATTAGGTTTTAGATTTATAAGACTCAATTCAGTTCAGGACATCTCGTTCCAGACAGCAGAAAAAGTATATGCACTTTTATTTTGATTTTTTTGTTTTGTTTTCCTGTCGCTTTTATTCTGAAGAGCACTGAAAGGAAGTTGTACTTCTGCATCACTCCGATAACCGGAAGTTGTTCCATCCGCTGCGTATTTGAAGAAAAGACGTGCTCGGTGAGTTAGTATTTACTTAAAATATAAAAACATGATAAATATTTGAGCTTCCGAGGCCGACGTGATTTATTTTAGCTTTTTAAATCCGCTTGTTCACGCAGTAATGTAACGAACACGCCAGCTAGCCGTGGGATTGACATGGCTGTTTTTGTTTAGCACTAGCCCTTACGTTTACTCACCGGTAGACACATTTCATTTTAGTCTAGATAACGTGCGTATTGTGTTGGGCCGATTTTGTAACAAATAAACAAAGGTTATAAAAAGAATAGCGGCTTGCTAACGCGAGGTAGTTTGGTAAACAAGTCCAATTTGTCAGCTTACAGCAACTACGGAATTGCTTTATTTTATTTTTAATTTGCGTCAATCAGCTTATTTTCCTGTGCGTGATGTGACCTCATTGCTTCCTTGAAAGGCAGGTAAACTTGTTTTTTTCCTTTGGTGCTTCTTCAGATTGCTGGCTGATTAGAGAGAGCAGTGATACCATGTGGAAGTCACATGATGGACGAGGAGGAGGCATAAACAAGGGGGCAGCTTGACGAGAGAGCCGCTGCAACACAGTGTTTGCCACCAGGAGCCGGGGGGGCTCATTGCTTGGACAAAGATCCCACACAAGCAGCCCCCTCCTGTGACTCCCACCCTTTTTCTGAGCAATTACTTAAGATGAACAGCACAACTACTCAGACCCCTCCCGTTGTAGATGGGGGTGGGACAGTCGGCTATGTGCTGGTGCCATTTTTCCTTATAACCCTGGCTGGGATTGTTGCAGCTGTGGTAAGTGCCAGAGGTTGTATGACCTCAGGTGATCGTTGACAGATTTGTGGCTGTCGTGTCAGTGTGTTAGACTAAAATTAGCTGATGGAGTTTAGTGAAACTTTTGTGTTGTGCGCATGATCTCTTATTATGTGTTGAGGATGACTTGACACAGCTATTGCCATATTAAATTTTACCTTAATATCTTAATATCTGATTAAGTTCTTATTGTTTTTGTGCTTGCTAATGTCAACTAACTTTGGTGACCCTTTTGAATCAAACCAGTTGTATGTCGTTAAATGATTGCTTTAGGAGAGTTCCACTAAAATATGTCCAGTAGAGATATTTTGCAGACTGGCATGGTTGACATCATTGCTCACTGGCAAAGTTGTAATCACATATCTGATGCAATATGCTGTCACTCAAAGTATGTGTTGGGGATCACTCTCTGCTACTACCACAACAATTTTAACAGTATCAAACTGGCTGAGTTAAAACCAGTTTATTTTTGCTGTGTTTAGTTGTGTCAAATTAAAAAGGTCATTGTAGATGCACATCCAGTGATTTCTTACCAAGGTTTCCAGTAAAATTTGTCCAGTGGTTTGAGATATTTTGCTAACGCTGCAGACACATCTCTTGTAAATGAGTCCTCGAGGCTCAATGAGATTAACCTGCCTAAATAAAGGTTGAATGAATGAATATGCACAAGCAAAAACATAATCAGCTGACTTGTGACAGCATTTTCTGTAATTTTATGGTCATCTCATCTCTTACACAGTTTAACTAACCTTATTTTTTTTTTATGTTCCAGGTCATGTACATTCGTAGGAAAAGAAGGTGAGACATTTCAAAACAATTTATTTCTCAGTGGAAGTTCAGTTGACTCTTAAGTTCAGCTGTATGTGGTTCCTTGGTGCATTTTATAAAATGAGAAATGTGTTTGATGTTGCTCAGAATTGACAGACTTCGTCATCAGCTGTTACCCGTTTACTCCTACGATCCCTCAGAGGAGGTCAATGAGGCAGAGCAGGAAATGTTGTGGAGAGAAGAAGACACGAGGGTAAGACGGTATTATTTTTATATTGTTCAGCAGATTTTGAGTGAGAAGTGACATTCTTCCACATAAGTTTGTAAAAACACCTCCCACATTTGCTTTTCACTTGTACTGAACAGCTTTGTTTAGCATGAGTTGCATCTTTAAGCTTCGTGGCACACTCGTTCCTCAATTTATTTGCCTCTTCCTCTTTACATGTAGTTCTGTTGCTGCAAGAAGTCAAAATATTTAGTAATAATGAAGTAACAAAGGTTTTATGTACAATAGTCAAATCCCTCTCCATTAGTCCCAGTAGCAGCCAGAAAGCTGGTTGTGATATCACTTTGGTAGTCAGTATTTTAGATATATTCTTTCAGTACAAGTTTGCTAAAAATGAGGACATATAGCTCACACATAAAGGTTTTTAAATAATTCTGATTGAACACATAATCAAGTTCTCAAAAGCTATATGATCCAAAAAAAGTATCATACAAAAACTATTTCATTGTCAATAAATGCAGTTTTTCCCTATTTTTTCTTTTATTTCTACGACGTAAATTAAAAATTAAGAAAGCAGTTATCCATTTTCCTTATCCTCTGTTTAAACTTTTTATTTGTAAAACTGTGTAGAAGTTAATTAAACTGAATGTATGGCCTATATAAAAATGCTCTGAATATTTTATATTCACAGACTGACATTTAATTTTAATATCATGACCTGTAGCCCATTATTAATAGCTTATAAATGTATGCATCTTATTTGTGTTTGCATCATATTTCATAAGTATTATAACTGGTGTTACATGTATTTCTTTCAATCCTCAGTTGTTAATTTTTCATGTTTAAAAGTTAACTGTCCACTAGTTCTGTCATGCACAGACATCAAGGTAACACTAGATGGTGATGTTGACCAAAGCTGCTTTTTAAGAACCTGCACTCAAACCAATGAATTTTTCTTCAAAAGTCACTACTGTATTGCCAAACACACAAAAAACACTTGTCTCTTATTTTTAATACCCAGGCGTCTGAATAGTTTTGTTTTTGAATTTAGTATATTTATGACTATTTTGTAAGTAATTTAATATCAGGGTGGGTTCCTGTGCAACCACAACAGTCTGGAAAGGTATGAAATTTGTTTGAAGTATTTTCCAGATCTGAATAAGAATAAAAAAGAAACTAGAAGATGGAAACACTTCAGTCTTTCTAGACTTTGTTCCTTGTTTTTAGAGCCTGGCCGAAATGGAAATTTTGACATTTTGGCTGTCACCAATACGATATCGGGAGGGGGAAGGCAATAACCGATATAATGGCTGAAATTTATTTTGGTTTGTCCACCCCCAAAAGTCTAAGTAAACATCGAGTGGAACGGGGGCTTGTTTATTTAGCATGGCTATTAACAATCATGAAACTAAGCAAATCAAATCCATGCTATAGCCTACATAGTCCCACACTAGGTTTATTGGTGTGCTGGTCATAAAAAAAAGTCTTCCTAGTCCATTCACATTTTCCATCCTCCACTATTCACCATAAAATTATCAAGTTATCATAATATAATTTACGGTAAACAAATGCCCTGTCCTGTTCAATGTTTACACAGTGAGTCATGTATGGAGAAGGTCTAATTAGTATTGACAGCGGCTGCATTTATTTTTCTTTGCAGAGAAGTAAAGATTTCAGACAAACAATGCATTTCATTGAGGATGACAAAGATAACGTTAATAACACTGGACGTTCTCACAAACTGGAAGCTCAGTCAGACAGGACTCGTTGCTCTTAACTACTGACAACAGGGCTAATGTCATGAAGCTGGTGCAACTAAACACTAACCTTAGCTTGCTAACTTGAGAGGAACGTAGCCAGTGACAAACTGGTTGGAGGACTGAAGATAATTTAGTGTTGATTTTTTTTTATTTTACAGATCCGTTAAAATAAACTTACCATGCTCTGTTCAACAAAATCCTCTACAGTTGCTCCCTGCTTCACCTGTGATGAATGGCAAAAGTGAAATTTAAGGCTGTGACTTGAAAGTAGTGTTCATGCGCCCTCTGCTGGATACATTGTACAATCACGGCTAATTCCAGCATTCTAGGTGTGAAAATTAAGTTAGGACCATTAACATACTGAAAATGGGCACCTTGGTTTCAGAGTCGTCACTCCTTGTTATCCTTTTTTTTTTTGTGGCAGCAAATTTTGCTCGAGCCATTTTTTTTCTTTAGCAGACTCTGGGGAAAAGTAGTGTATGATAACATTAATAATAAAAACTGATTCTCATACAGAGTATGTGCTTTATGCACAAGGACCATGCCTTGTTTCTTGTTTTTGTTGTAGTTTTACGGCAGCGTTACTGGCCTCGTGTAACTACTTTAGTATTTATTTAGCTGTATCGTTTACATGTGGATTAGGACATTTCTATAAACTGCATCATGTTTATGAGAATCTTTTTATAAGTGACAAAATAATCATTTTGGAAAAACCTCGTTTCTGCTTGGAAAAGATCCTTACCCTAGTCAGTCTGATTAGTATAGTTTATGAAAATAAGAGGCCTGCAGGCCATTTATAGGTGTGTGAGATATGGTGAATAATAATCTCACACAATATCTTTACTGGCATGTAAACTGATAATCATTATCTAAGTTGAATGCAAAAGTATTATGAATACTGACTTTATTATACATCCTCACTCTTAAAAACGTCACGGTGTTGAACTAAACTTTTCTGTATTTCCTGTCTCCAGATCGTACAAGGCTGGGCAAGAAATTTCCAACAGCGACGCCCACTTCTAACCAAAGACATCGAAGCGTGATGGCACTAAAACCCTGGCAAAGAACATTTTTGCAGCGGGAGAACAACCTTCAGTAATCCAGATTCAGAGTCATGTTTTACTCAGATTTATGACTTTTTTTTTTCCTTCTTTGCTCCTGTTATCTCTGTGACAGCAAACCTTTCGTTTTCCTGTGCCATTCTGCCTGCTGCAGTTCCCCAGACTTATTTATTTAAAGATTATTTATCAAACGTTATTTTTATTGTGGTGCTCGATGACGTCAAAGTCCTGGAAGGCAGAAGGTACGAGCTGCTGTTTACATTCTTAATGTTGTTGTGGGCACCGTGCGGCAGGCAGCTCAGTTCCTGTGGTTTGCAGGAGGTGCTCGTATTGATTGTAACTCGGCGCATGCATCCAGTGTGGCGATGTTGTGCACTAGTTAAAGGTCAGCTATCGTGCCTGGCTTGTGCAGAGGTTTGCTTGCAGAGCATTAGTGGCTTCTCTGATTCAAAACATTTGATTTTCTTAAATCACAAACTCCTAATGAAGTGAGAATCAGCTGCCAGCTTCATTTTGAGTCAGAAGTTTGAACAGATGCTCTTTCCTTTTAGGCTGCGTGCAAGTTTATAATGGAATGCACACTTTTTGTTTTGTGGTTTTGCCAAATCCTGTGACTCATAACAATGGTATGAAATAAAAACAGAAAGAAGTAAATATCAACTTCCTCCAAACTCGGTAACGAGTTGTGACTAGAGCCCAAAATATGTTCCGTCTTCAAGGCATGGCACCAGCAAAATGACTTCTGACTGAAAGAAATCTGTTCAGATGAATGCCATAGGTCTGTGTCGAGCACTCAGGTAAGCTTTTCTTGTTTTGTTACAAACTTTATTTGTTGAATGTAAACTGAAACGGTTTAACTGTCCTAGCCACGGAGCAGTTGATCTATTTTAGAGCCTTTGTCTGTACTTCAAAATAATTTCGGCACATGAAGTGTACATTTTCCTTAGATTCCTGCAACTTTAATCCAGTTCAAGCTTATCAAATTGATTCACTGTCCAAGCTGTACAAATGTTTTTTTTAAGGCTCGTTTTTTGTAGCACTTGAAGTCCAGAAACTACTGATGTATAGGTGTTAGCAGGCTAGTTTAAATTTGCACTGTCATTGCTGTAAGAGATTTGGTGATGCTGTTGCTTGAAACAATGAAGGAAATAAAGAAAAATAACTTTTCTTTGCAATTGTCTCCCCTAACTGAAAGGTGAAGGACTGGGTTGTGTTTGTCTGTTCCGAAAATATAATCCGCTTGGCAGGTTTTAATAAAATTTACATAAAATAATTATTGGCCCTACATCTGATTAATTACTGATTCAAGATGGCTGCCCCAGGCAACTGACTTAAAAAATTACAAGCACCTGATGTCTCCTGTTGCATTTGAATACTGAATGTTTGTAGTTTTTGAGATTAGTGTTTCTTTGGACTGGAAATATTCAGGGAATTCAAGTAAACCTGAAGTTTTTGGTGCAAAATATTCAAATGGGCAGGAGTTGCACTGAAAGAATCGAGCTTGTTTATTTATTTTGTCCCAAGTGACGCAGTGATGGATCCTGGCAAGTGGAGGGAGTCATTTTATCCACCACCACTTGAAACCAGCAGCTGGACTTGTCCACCATAGATTAATAGTCATTTGAGGAAGCAATACAAAACTAGAAAGCAGTTTCCTTAAGTGACAGGGTTTACACATATAAATGTATATTACAGGTGTTGGTCATTAGAATAGCAAAAAAGTTGATTTACAGTATTTCAGTAATTCCATTCAAAAAGGGAAACTTTTATATACTATTTCATTACACACAGACTGATATATTTCAGTATCTCAGAAAATTAAAATATTGTGAAAAGGTTCAATATTGAGGTGCCACACTTTAATCAGTTAACACAAAACACCTGCAAAGGTCTTTAAATGGTCTCTCAGTCTAGTTCTGTAGGCTACACAATCATGGAGAAGACTGCTGACTTGACAGTTGTCCAAAA
>JARVGS010000127.1:12489702-12500518 GCA_031762315.1 Hypsolebias antenori
GAAACAAAAGGGTGAGCCTGGATACGATCCATTGTTCAAGGTCCGACCAGTACTTGAGAAAGTCCGTGCCAACTGTTTGAAAGTTGAACCGGAAGAAAACCATTCCATTGATGAGCAGATGATCCCCTTCAAAGGAAAGATTGGAATGAAACAGTATATAAAAAACAAGCCACAAAAATGGGGAATCAAGGTGTTTACTCGTGCAGGGGTCACTGGACTAGTCTATGACTTTGAAATATACACTGGGAAAGGAACTGTGACCAATGAGCGTGGACTTGGTGTTGCCGGTGAAGTTGTGCTTCGTCTCGTATCAGAAGTTCCAAAAGGACTAAACTACAAGTGCTTCTTCGACAACTGGTTCACTTCCCCTGAACTCATTGTGGAACTGAAGAAAATGGGGATTCTAACAGTTGCTACCATTAATCGTAACCGTCTCCGTGGATGTACCCTCAAAAGTGACAAGGAACTGTCAAAGGCTGGGCGTGGTGCGTATGAAGTGAAATACGAAATGACAAGTGGGATGGTCATCGTGAAGTGGTATGATAACAAGGCAGTGTTACTGGCATCATCCTTCATTGGCCCTGATCCTGTTGATAGATGCAGAAGGTGGTCGAAAGAGAAGAAGGAGTATGTGGAAGTGGACAGACCCCACATTGTCAAGGTGTACAACAATAACATGGGAGGAGTAGACTTGGCAGACATGTTTGTAGCTCTCTATCGCATTGAAATCCGCCCACGTCGTTGGTATCTGCGCATTTTGTACTACTTGATCGACCTATCGCTGGTCAACGGCTGGCTCCTCTACCGCCGTCATCTCACCCAGAAGCAGGAGAAGAAGTATTTGCCACTTCTTGACTTCCGTACTCAAGTTGCAGATGCCCTAATCAAGGTTGGCAAACAGGCTGACTTGAACAGCAGGAAAAGAGGACGCCCATCACTGGAAAATGCTCCAGAACCCCTTCAAGCTGCCCCACCTCCACTTCAGAGGATCGTTGCGCCATCGGTTGATGTCAGACTAGACCGAGTCGATCATTTTCCCATCCATGCTGATAAACGCGGAAGATGCAGGCTGTGCAAGGTTGGCTACACACAAATGGCCTGCCTGAAGTGCAAAGTACTTTTGTGCTTTACAAAGGACAAAAATTGTTTCTTCGACTATCACACAAAAAAGTGACATTCATTCCCATTCTCCATATTGTTTGCTGCAAAGGGATCAAACATTATTTCTAATTTTGTTTTTTACAACTGCACTTTTGTTTTTACTATTGTAATTTTTTGTTTTCCATTTTTTACTTATCTCTACCAAGTTGTATAGATGATTCTACTAATTTGTAGACCTTTTCTGTCAAAGATTATTGGGAAGATAGTTTATGACCAACTCATGGTCTTTTTTGAAAAAGCAAAATATTTCAGCGGTTTTTACAGTCTGGTTTTAAATGATCTCACAGCAGAGAATCATCTAGATGTTATTCTGCCTCTGTAAAGCACTTTGTTACATTGTTTTAAAAAGTTCTATACAAATAAAGTTAGCATTCGTATTATATTCAGTATTAAGTGTTAATTTACCATCCGGGCAAATGTTGCACATCTGCAACATCCCAGAACGCATTGCATGTGAAGGTTTCTCAAAAAAAAAAGTCAGAATTGCATATTGCTACCCCATATGATAATTTTCCCCAAATATCTGTTTTTTCCTGTTGCTAAAACTTAATTTGAGCCTGAGAGGGTTAAAAACACTTTTATTTCCTGGCCTTTGACATGGTGTGAGTTGATTTTAACCTTTATTCTTGTCATTCCAATTTTTTTTCTTTTTTTTATGTTGATTTGTTTATTTTGTCCTGTGCCATTTGCTTGTTTGTTTTATTGTGCAGCACTTAGGTTGGCCTTGTTGCCATTTTTACGTGCTCTACAAATAAAGTGGTATGACTTGCTATGGTATGGTTAAAAAAAAAAAAAAAAAACGCGAACATTCACAGAGATTGTTAGCTTGTAAAAAGGGTCTGAGTGAAAACCTTTTCTATGCTCAATGAAGCCGTTCACAACCCTATCCTAATGTGATCCAATGGCTAAAGACAGACTTTACCACAAGGTGTGAATGAAGTTTAAGAGTCAAATACAGTACTCACTTAAACCCTAAACATTTTATGAACAATTTTGCATCATTTAAACTGTCTCCTCACAGCAAGAAGTTCACAAGTTTTGATCTTAGCTGCAGACTTTCTGTGTGGAGGTTGCATGCCCTTACTGTGCAGTTGTGGGTTTCCATGGGTGGGTGCTTCATTTACATACTACAGACCAAAATTTTACATTTTAGGTAAAATGGTAAATCAACATTCACCTGGTAAGGGTGAGTGCTTGCACAGTTGCTTGTCTGTTTTTGTGTGGCCGTGATGCCTGGTGACCTGCATAGAAAAGCAGGTAAAATGAAGGGGTTGATGGATGACTAATTGTGACATGAATATTGTGAAGAGCAAGCTCCCCTTTTAAAACATAGTTTACATTTTTATATATATATAAATCATAATTTTTATGCTTTATTTTCATAGATGATTCCAGTCTTAAACAAGTTGTAGTTTATGGGTCATATTTTTGTGCTCCAAAAATGTTTCATGGCTAAAGATTATACTCTATTCCGCAAACTGATGTAGTTCCCCCCACAAATATTGGGATTACACCGTGAGAGAAACATAACTCATGCAGATTTATTTTTACAGCCTATGTGAACTGCTTGAATATTTGGTGCTAGAAGGAGTAAATATTAGCCTGTTGAAAACAAGATCACCTGCTGATTCTGCAGATTTTAACCATTAGACACATGACTCTGTCAATGGGCTGTTTACTGATACATGAACATGTAACAGCTAACCTGGCATTGATGTGACAGAGATAAAACAGAACTTATGCATATTATGTTTTTCTGTTGTTAAGCTGCTGTTTCAATTCCACCAAGTACACAGAAGGCATTGTTGCTTCCTCCTGGTATTTTGTATCATGTGGTACAGTAGAAAAATCAAACACAAATATTACAATATACAGTATTATAAATGAGGTATATACCAGGGGTCTGCTACCTTTATAATCAAAAGAGCCATTTATGCCCCTTTGTTCACTAAATTAAACGTGTCCAGGGCCACAAAACCTGCTACAACTGGGATTTTCAACTGGTGGCCCATGGACCACTTTAAGTTTGTTGGAGGACAATTTTATGACAAATAGGGTTAGTTTTCTGGCCATTGTAAAGCTGAAAATATCTAATAATTTGTTGATATTTTTACATTTTAAGACAAAAAAAGACAACAGTCTTGTAAAGAAGGAAAAAGAAATAACAATGAACTATGCATGTCTAGAAAAATGATTTTAATTGTGTAAAAATTAAATATCCTACTTCGAATAAATAAAGTTGTATGTTTTACTCCTTCTATTAGTTCTTGTATTCACATACTAGCAAAGGAAATGACAAACTGCTAAAACTAGCCGTTTTTGTTGTTATAAGAACAAATAAAATTCAGTTAGTTTTGATCAAAGCTTGAAAGAGCCGCTGCAGAGGGACCAAAGAGCTACTGCATGGCTCCAGAGCCGCAGGTTGCAGACCCTATATACAATACTGTACTTGCAACTCACATTTATACACACAGTTGGGATTTGAATTTTGAAAATAGTACAGTGCAGGAAAACAAAATAAAGTTTTCACCGAAATAGTCACAACTCTGGTTTTAAAAATTATGTTAATAATGTTCAAATATTTTTTGACAATTCAATTTTTTTTTTAACCTGGGAAATACTGCTACTTGGGTTTACAGTACATTTACACTATTCTAACATGCACAGTTAATATCATTCTAAGAGACATTTCAAACATGTATGGCAACAATTTGTACAGAGAAATCAGTGACTCCACTAACTGAGCCTTTAATCAGTTCTGCATATACATCAGTGAGGTATTCATCATTGAAGTTGAGGTGCACCGGCAGTGGGGCTCATACACATTTTGTGCCATTAGAAAGTGGCATCCATCAATAGCATGCAACAGTGTACTGGGTACTTGAATAGAGGTTGTGTTATGGACAAAGTGAAACAATGATTGACGAGCTTTCCTGTGCTCTATTGTGAAATGGAAGCTGAACAGTAGCTACTTAACATGCTCAGTTTCCAGATAAGATTGACATATTTGACAACAGTGTAGGTACCCTGACAGATTGTGTTTTTTACATCCTCACTTTACTGTTAAAGGCAGCCATCAATAATATTTGGAATGTAGTAACTTTGTATGCCTTGTCATCATTGTGACAGTTCTGTGTATTGAAAACTGTTGCTGCATGTTCTAAACTAGTCAGCATGTAAGTTTAAAGCAGCTGAGGGACAAATGATTCTGCTGTTGCATTTATGTAGCTTAAATCTATTTTAACTGAAAGTTAAATGTTTCTTCCTCATTTTGTTCATGATGGACACTTTACTTTAAAATGTGATGAGCTGTGAATTCTAAAGTTGCCAGCAGTACTGAGCCTGTGTGCTTGCCTTTGTCTGCACTTTTTTCTGAGCTCTTAATTGAATACTTGCTTGTCTTCCTGGTAGCAAAGGTCCCGTAATTTTCCCCTGAACTTTCTAGATAATTACCGGTAAGCTTTTCAGCCCAATAGACGATTAACAGACGGATATTTCTGTCATTCTACTTTTTTAAAAATCACAATTTAAAAATCATAGCTTTATGTTTTTTGTAAAAATACTGCATTTTATAATTTTATTTAGACTCTCCTTTTTAGGGGTGGGGGTGGGGTGGGGGGTGGGGGCGCTGTTTAAGTTTTTATTTTTTGTTTTGCCAAGTTTACATTTCTAGGGGTGGGGACACCATTTCCCCTATTTTAGACCTTTTTAAGTGGGAATAAGGGCAATCATAAAATTGTATTATGATTAAAACACCATAAGATATGTTAGAAGTTGAATGTAATCATTTGGTAGAAAACAGAAATCATCACCATGAAAAGTGTCTTTGAAAAACAAAATCAGGCAGAAGTTCACAGGAATATTCTCTCAACTGATGTGAGAGCACTTACGTAAAAAGCATGTAGTGCCATGTAGAAAATCATTTTTCCACATAAACATGTTAAAATGTTCCAAAATCCCAAGAGAACCATCAGGCAAAACATTTTATTATTTTAACATGTTTTCACAGTAAAATGTGAAGTTGAGTTGGTTTTGTTTAAAATCTGCAGTGATGCAAAATGTGTTTCACACATTTAGCATTTAATTTACCATGTTTTCACAGAGTTTATGGAATTTAAAAGTGAGTTATGAAACGGCAAAAAAAAAATCCACATGTTCTTTTGGTGCATATTATAATCATTAGGTAGAGAAAATAAAGGAATAACGGTGTAAGGGACAAAGTGAAGCTTGACACTTGACCCACAGCACTGCATCGAGCCACCTTTGAGAGTCACCTTTTCACTTTTTGTTTGAATGCTGCAAATTTTCGTACCAAGTCTGGAATCAGTTGGTTAATGGAGGACCCAAATGCATAGCACTGGTAGCAGGTGGTCAAAGAAAACAAAATACTTAAAACAGAAGACTAAAAAAAATACAATAATAGAATATGCTACAAAATCAAAGCAGGTAAAATGGGTTGTTCCCAATTATGTTCGTTTTTATTTTTTTTTATCACGTTATTGTCCTCTGTCGCAGACATAAAAGGTGGAATTGGAAATACCCTCTGTCCATGAGTAATTGATGTGTGTGCGGGGGTGCAGCCATCATTTTAAGAAACTATGCTTTCTAGTTTTTTAAAGTATACTGTAGTTTCTTCAAATGACTGGTGACGGCCTGTAGGGTGGATGCAGATTAATCTATGGTGGCAGACCGCCATTAGCCACATCCTGGCATTGCACCTGGCGGTGGATAAAATGGCCACCTTCACTCACCAGGATCCATCACTCTCCACCACATCAGACAAAAAAATAAAATCCTACCTCTGTTCTTCTACACTGTGTAACGCTTACAAACTTGAAAACACTCTACCAAAACATTAAGGTATACTTGCATTCTGTGTTTAATTCCAAGCTAGAAAAACACTCACTATTTAAATTTTTCAGTGACAGGGGACATTTGCATACTGCTTGTTGCATCTGTAATTTATCACCCTAAAAACGTATCCCCTTCATCTCCTTGATGGTATGCCTATTCCCACTATAAAAAAAAATAAAACACATTGTGTTTGCTTACTATATCAAGTAATCAATGTGCTGCTTGTGTCTGAAGTTGTGTAACTTTATAATAATGTCTGTCTTGAACATAATGTGGTTCAAAACAAACACACCAGGCCACCTTAGGCCAAAAGTTGATGATCAATTATATTTATTAACCTTCATTGGAGGCCTGGACCTGAAGGCAGCCTAACATGCATGTTTTTGGTCTGTGGGAGGAAACTGGAGTATCAAGAAAAGAAAAAAAACACGCAAGCACGAGAAGAACATGCGAACTCCACATAGAAAGACCCCAGGTCCAACCGGGGATTGAACCCAGGACCTTCTTGCTGTAAGGCACCAGTGCTAACCACTGAGCCATTGTGCTGCCAATGATCAATTTTATAATTGTGTTGTTGGACCTGTGGCCCTATGTCTTGGACACGGGTGGAGAAAGGGGCAGAGCTGGCGAATTGGATCCAGTGGTATGGGAGGATGCCAGACAGACCTGACAAACCAAAACTTATAGTGAGGGTGAACTGGGAACATCTAGTGGAGCCACCTTAATGCAACCTTCAACTCACACCTCTGGGAGAGTTTTCAGGGCCTGTATTGCAGATGTAGATTCCAAGAGCTGTGGCTTCAAGGTCATTGGTGCCTGTTGTGGGGGTAACCAAAGGACCTGATGGTGGACACAAGCGGTGATGGAGGCCATCAGGCTGATGAAGGAGACCTTCAGGACTTGTCTGGTCTGGAGGTCTCCTGAAGTAGTTGACAGGTACAAGGTGGCCAGAAGGATTGCAGCTTTGGTGGTTGCAGATGAAAATGGGAGACCATTAAGAATTTTTTTTTTTTTTGGTTGGCCTTGACAAGGTTCTGGCAAACCATTTGGCTACTAAGAAAAGAAAAGTGGCCCCTTCCCTGGTTGTGCTTGGTTCAGGTGGGGGATTGCTGACCCAGATTTAGGATATTGTTGAGTAGTGGTAGAAGCACTTTGAGGATCTCCTGAATCCACCCACCATATCCACCTTTCAAGGGGAAAACTCTGAGAACTTGGGGGAGGATAAGTCCATTAACATAGCAGAGGGCACTGAGGTAATGAAAAAAAAATGCTTCAGTGTAAGGGCACCAATGGTAGTTGAGATTTGCCCCTTGATGCTGAAGGCTCAGGATGTTGTGGGGCTGTCATGGTTAACAGATCTCTTCAATGTCGTAGGAAGGACTGGGACAACGATTGTAGAGTGGCAGAATGGGGCTGTGGTTCCCAGTAAAAAAATAAAAATGTATTCCAATTATTGTGGGATCTGACTTCTCACCCGCCCTGGGAGACTTTACTCCAGGGTATTGGAAGGGAGACTGGCCCATTGTCAAACCTCTGATTCAGGAGGCACAGTGTGGGTATCATCCTAGTCATGAAACAGTAGACCAGATATTCACTCTTGCAGAGTTCCTAAGCAGATCAAGGGAGTTTGCCTCTTCAGTCTGCATGTGTTTTGTGGACTTGGAGAAGGCATATGACCATGTCCCTTGAGGCATTCTGTGGGGGGTGATGCAGGGATGCCTGTGTTTAATTTAAGAGCTATCCAGTCCCTGTATAACCAAAGCAGGCGCTGTGTCTGCATGTAAGGCACAAAGTTGATCTTGTTCCCACTGCAGATTGGACTCCATCAGGGCTGTCCCTTGTCTCCAATCTTGTTTGTGGTGTTCATGTACACTATCTCGAGATGTAGTCATAGAGAGTGGGGTGTTTGATTTGGGAACCTCAGGATGATGTGGTTTTGTTGGAATCTAAAAAAGCTAAGTCTGGTCCTCTGGACATTATTGTCCAGAGGACCAGACTTTGCTTTTTTATATTTTTCTACCTGGATTATTGAGCATGCATCAGGGTGTTTTGTTGGAATCTTCAGGCCAAGACCTTCAGCGTGCACTGAGGCAGTTCACAGCCACGTGTGAAACAGCTGGGACAATAGCTCCTCAAAGTCTGAGGTCATGGTACTTGACCTGACATGGTGGAATGCCCCCTCCTTGTCAGGGGAGGGCGTTTGCATCAGGTGGAGGACTTCAAGTATCTGGGCGTCTTGTTTACACGTGATGGTAAGATGGAGCGGGAGATGTCCTCAGTAATGAGGGAATTGCTTCTGTCTGCCATGTTGAATAGAAAGCTGATTCTAAAGGCAAAGCTGTCAATTTACTGGTCTGTCCACACTCCAGCTTTCACATATGGCCATGAGGTTTGGATTGTGACCAAAAGAATGAGATCCCAGATACAAGCGGTTGAAATGGGCTTCTGTCACAAGGTGGCAAGGCTTAGCTTTAGAGACAGGGTGAGGAGCACCATCACCCAGGGGGAGCTTGGAATAGAGCCGCTGCTCATCTGCATTGAAAGGAGTCAGTTGAGATGGTTCGGGCATCTGATTAGTATGCCTCCTGGATGCCTCTGTTAGAGGTTTTCCGGGCATGTCCCACTGGTAGGAGGCCCTGGAGAAGATCCAGAAGTTGCTGAAGGGATTGTGTATCTTCTTTGACCTGAGAATGCCTTGGAGTCTCCCTAGAACAAGTTGAAAAGTAGCGCTGGGGAGAGGGATGTCTTCAGTTTCTCTCCAGGACCTGTAGCCTCCGCGACCCAATCATGGATAAGTAGTGAAAGATGGATGGGCGGTCTGAGTCTTTGACAGTGGCTAAAGCAGTCTGCACTGTCTATTTATTATTCTGTTCCACTGTAACTATCCAACATTTACAGTATGTGTTCCAGCATGTTGTTGAAAAATACTTTCACTTTAGCCTGCAAGAGATGCTTTATGGTTTTTATAGTTGCAGCTCCAATCTACACCTCACCAGGTTGAACTTCTTGCATCCTTATTAGAATTATAGTCCTATATCCTGTGGCCCCGCCCTTCCTCTGCCATATCCTACCTGACCAGGGAATGCCTTCAGATTCCAGAGGTAGAACTCTAGTGTCGTTGGGGTGAGGGAGTTTACTTGTTGGCTCTGTGACCCAAATGATTGATAGATTGGTTGATTGGTTTGTTGGTTGATTGATTGATGAATTGATCGATTGATTCTTATCCCTGCAAGAACCATATCTATTTCAGTTTTTCTTACTTTAATGATAAGTTAATGTTGTTAATGTTAATAATATTCCTTTTTGTTACTTTCATACCATTTGCTTCCTTTGTCTGCCCTGCATGCTTTGTCATTCTGATCAATTTTTTTTATAACGCTGCTGGGTATTTTAGAAAAATAACTGTCAATAGTCTTTATAGGCACTTCTGTGAACAGGAACACTTTCATCTTGCAAATGTGTGACATAATTGAATAAGTGGATGTCTATCACTATAGATCACTTCAACATTGTGTTTACTATGTGATGCCATTCTGTTCTCTTTTACCTCTTTATTATTCCTCAGAGAATGTTTTAATCCTAGTTAATAGCAGATGTTTTGAAGCTTCTTGGCTTTTTGTAATCAATCAGACCATAAATGTTTTGCCACTGATGACTCAATATCTAGGATTTATGGAGACTCTGCTAATAAAATAACACCCAGTGAAACAGAGTGTCTAGAAAGCACTTGTAGAGAAATGTAAATGCATTATATTATACTGTATTCAGAAATATGTGTGCTGTTTCCCCTAACAATGCATTGTGATTTGTCTCTAAATGTAAGCTATCTGCTTTTTCTGCTCCCATATTTACTATCCTCACTCCACCATGCTTTTAGATACATATAATATAAACCAACATTTTTGAAAAAAAAATAAATAAATAAATAAATAAAAAAAATAAAGCATCAGATAAACTCTATTTCATGGTCACAGAGGTATAACCAAAGTTCAACTAGGTAACAGCATCTATTACTCAGCCAGTCCTTTGACTCAGCATGCTGTGGTTGTTGGAATTTAAATCCCTGCTGGAGATGAGATCTGAACCTTTCAAACAGTGCTGCAGTGGCTTTGCTACTTCCATCATTTATAAGTTTCAGACTCAAATGATTCAGTCTTCGAAGTCCCATTAGCTCGGATACGCTTCAGCTCAGCAGCTTAGGGGATAGATGTCCTGGAGCCCAGGGTTGCTTTGATCCAGAGGCCAGTTTCTGTATCCTCAGGGTGTTTCTGTGTGAAGTATCTGTCCCACTCAGCACAAGTGGAAGGCCCAGTAAGTCTGCCATGTGAATCCTACAGCTCAACGTAACACGAAGCAAGATAAGAATGATAGCCATCTTTGATAAACATTTTTATGCTGACTAGTACCACTGTTCAAACTAGGACAAGTGAAAGTGCTCACTGAACTAAAACACCTCCAACATTTCCAACATACGTATACTTTTGGATTCTGATAGATCTGAAGCTTTTACATCTGCTGTATATAGCTGCAGTCTCACTAACGTCTGTGTTTTACCGACACATGGACCAGCATGAGATTCTGATTGTATGAGAACCTCAAGCCAAAAACCCCACAAACTCACCAAAAAAAAACAAAATATCTATGAATAACAAAGTTATTACATATTTTTTTACAAAACTTTATTAAAACATATCAACTACTAATACTGTTGCTGCTTATAATTTAACTTTTCATTCATTCAACCTTTATTTAGGCAGGTTAATCTCATTGAGCCTCGAGGACTCATTTACAAGAGAGACCT
>JARVGS010000127.1:12676537-12687646 GCA_031762315.1 Hypsolebias antenori
AGGAGGGACAGTGGGTATATTGGTAGAAGAATGTTAGAAATGCAGCTGCCAGGAAAAAGACAAAGAGGGAGGCCAAAAAGGAGATATGCAGTTAGAAAGGACATGAAGGTAGTTGGAGTGAGGACAGAGGATGCAGAGGACAGAGTGACATGGAGGAGGATGACTCACTGTGGAGACCCCTGAAGAGGGAAAAGCCGAAAGAAGAAGAAAGTAACAGAAGCTGGAACTCAGGATGAATCCACGGAGAAGCAGATGGGAAGGTAAGGATCTTGTAAACAGATGTTTCTTTATCCATCCATCCATCCATCTGTCCATCCATCCGCCTGTCCATCCATCCATCCATCCATCCATCCATCCATCTGTCCATCCATCCGTCTGTCCGTCCGTCCATCCATCCATCCATCCATCCATCCATCCATCCATCTGTCCATCCATTATCTTTACCTGCTTCTTCCTCTCTTGATCACAGGGGTCACTGTTGCCCATATCCAGACATCACCATGTGAGAGGCAGGACACAACCAGGACAGGTCGCGAGTCCATCACAGGGACACATAAAGGCATATGAGACAAACAGTCATTAACCTTATTCATTTGTCTTTGCTGTAGGTGAGGAGGAGGGAGGATTCCAAACAGGAGGTGTTGCAACAGGAGATGAGGTGAGTATCGGTTCAAAGTGGCAGGACAGAGGCTTACAGACTGACCCAGTTACATGACGACACACAAAGGTAAGTGGTTCCAGGCTGTAGAGCTCACAGGGAAGTAACCAAGGAGTTGCTCGAGGAAACAGGACTTCCACAGGTAAGTACCTCAGGATTAGAGAAAACCCAAGGAGTACAGTTTGTAATTTCTTATCACAGATAAGGATCATAGAGGGCTGTGGACTTGTTGCCCAAAGGTCTCAGATGTTCCAGCAGTAATCTACTGAGCCACACAGATCATACAACAGACCTCATCAGGCTGGATCAGGAGCTGCAAAAACTGTGGCAGGAAAACACAAAATCTCTACAATATGTGTTTAATTATCTTGCTTTTTCTCATAAATGTTGTTTTACTTAAATAATTAAAATGAATCAAAATGGTTTAAAAACATGTACGTTTTGTGAATGGTAAATGGTAAATGGCACTTACTTATATTACTTATATATAATATGTTATAGCTTTGACATTTACATAGCAGAAATGTATTGTAGACTTTAGGAAACACAAAAATGTGCAGCCTCTGTCTGCCATAGGCCCAACAGTCATCTAGAGATGTATCGATACACAGCTTGGATCTTTATATTTCAGAGCCATTTTGAGGGAGGAGGAGTTGATGTTCTTAAAACATTCTAACTTTTGTAAACTTCATTGAGATATGGAATCATTAAATGAGAAGACCAAACTTTCAACTAAGACTTCTATGGTCTGCCACATTCTGTTTCTATATGTGATCGAGAAGCAGGAAACACAGTCAGTACAAAAATAAACAAGCTCTATGTTCATATATGTTTGAGCCACCAACAATAGGCATGACATAGACTTGGTATTTTTTTTTTTTATATCTTACAATTTTCATTAAATAAAACATGTATTTATTAAGATGTTTTAGCTTAAAAACTACTGACTCTGTTTAATAGTAAATATGCTTTGAGGACTAAAAGTTTAGCAAATGGGGGTGGGGGTGGGGGTGGGGGGGGCAGAATAACCAGCCAAAGTCTATCTGAATGAGCGTTTGTAAGAAAACAAGAAACTCCTACCAACATGAATAAAACATTTTTTTTAAATACATCGCAGAATAAGTAATCATTACATTATATGGTAACAAATGGTGTCTTATATAATAATCATGTTATTGATCATGTTTTCTGTTGGTAGATCGGCTTAGACTGGTTGACTCTTGACAAGATGTGGAAAAGAACGAAGAGCACGGGCCAGTCCACAACCAGGCCATGTACAGTATTCACTATGCATCGCATGTTGAACACACATCTGCATTCATATGCTTAAGAAGCAGTACAGCAAATTACCTTTATTCTTTTCCTGTTTGATCAAAATTTGTATTTCATCTTTTGTGTGTGTGTGTTCTTCAACCCAGGTTTCTCCCTTGTTCATCAATACATTCTGCATTTTAATGAGGTGTCTGGCAACAAGTCAGGTAAAATGACAGATCTTGTATTTTCTATTAGACACGCCTTTTTTTTATTTCAACATTGTAATGGCCTGTAAAGTGAGTCAGCTATTATCATAAATATTGGAAGAAACACTGAACAACACACTGCTATTATGGAGCACTGCATGTGTGTGTGTGTGTGTGTGTGTGTGTGTGTGTGTGTGTGTGTGTGTGTGTGTGTGTGTGTGTGTGTGTGTGTGTGTCCTGTCCTGATTTGAGCTGATTATGTTTACTAATTTGACAAAGTAGCAACAGGACCTGTTATTTCTAGTACTGTAGTTTCGTTATTTCTGCTCTTGTTGTAAAACTCATTATTTTGTGGATTCATAATTCTTATGGTGACAAACTTCTGAGTGTTCCTCCATCTTTGCACATTCAAAGCCTTGTTTGACAGCTGGGCATTTCATAGATGAGTAGAGTAGAGTTAAGCGCCATATTTTCACCAATTATTTATCACATGCTCTGATACACCCCCTACCCCCCTCAGCGTTCAGTGAATTTATTTTTCATGTGACAATTGCAGGTTGAGAAAAAAGCACATCAGAAACAACAACCAACCCAACCTGATGCACTGCTTCTGATAAATCTTGAGGAAATATTTGTGCACTCTACTCTAACTTTTCTTATTTTCATTTAACCTTTATTTATCCAGGTTGGTCTCATTGAGCCATGAGAACTCTTTTTCAACTCTTTTTCAACTCTTTTTCAACTCTTTTTTATAAATGTGTTGAGTGTGTTAAAATTATAGCAGTGGAGAGAAAATAATCTGAAATTGCCCACACTTAAAAGAGAATTATTGGAACTAATCGATTTTGTTTTGACCATGACTGAGCAAATCTGGAGATCTTAAAATGTGAACAAGTCCATCAGCAGTGTAATGACGACTTTTCAGGGTGGCAGTCTTTTTGTGACATTAAACCATGTTCACTTCATTTTGCCAATGGCTGGTTTTGTTAATGTTTAAAATATTACATAAATAGTAATTAAATACTACATCCAACAGATACGTTTTAGATCTCTTACACCAAGAATGATTTGTATCAGAACTTTGATTTGGCCCTCCTTTGGAGTTTCTAATCATACCCCAATAATGCTCAATCAGGTCATCTGTACAGTTTATTTTTTCTAGAGGCATTTCACCCTCTATCTGAAGGACTTTATCAGTCTGAGGAGATCCAAGTGAACTGGGGGACAGGACAGCCCCCCAAAAAACATATTAGCTCCAGCAAAGTGGTTGGTCCACTTAGGAGTTTACTGCTTAGTGGGCAAACAGTTTACCTGGAGCTCATCAGACTGATGAAGTCCTCCAGATAGAGGGTGAAACGTCTCTAGAAAAAAGAAACTGTTCTGAGGACCTGACTGAGCATTATTGGATTTGGTACCTGGATGATTGAGCATGCACTTTGTTAACTGATCATAAATTATAACATAGTTATTGTAGTTTATAAAAAATGAAAAATGCCCTCACATTGTTGCTAAAGAATGGACCGTGGAGTAAAGAGACAATCTCATGTAGTTGCATTAAGCTAACTCAGGTTTAAATGAAAATAGCATTTTTTTTAACAGAATGCATACCACCTACCATATTATTGCCAATTTTTTTTTATAATAAAGAACTAAAATAACCCATTAGCTCTCTGAGTATGTGTTCAGGATGATTGTCAGTTACTATCACACCAACTTTCAGCTCAACGTCTGCAAAAATGACTGGGTTGTATCCATTGTGCTGTTTGCTACAATGTTTGATAAAGTTGAACTGGTTGATTGATTGATAAACTGGTAATTAAACTGGGTTGGCTCAACAATTAAACTGGTTGAAGATGTTCATTCAGTCATTAATTTCTGACAGTTTCAGTGGTTCATGGGATATTTTGCTTGTAAACAAACACACACACCATTACATGATTTTATGTTTAATGACAACAGACAATAAACTAACAAGTTGTACGCTGATGTCCCCTGTTAATGAAAGATTTGAATGTTAAGTGTTTGTAGTTTTCAAGATAAGTGTTTTTTTTTTCTGAACTGGCATTGAAAAGGGAGTTCAAGTGAACATTAGTGTTTTTGGTGCAAGGGATTCAAGAGTGTGAGAATTACACACATAATGATAAAGTAGGAGCATGACTCTTTCCTGACATCTGCTGGTGTCCAAGCAGAAACTGTTATGAAGAAGGCAACATGCTCGTTTTAACCATTTACTTTTAATTCTAATTCTCTTAATTTCATTCTGAATCAGGATTTTTTTTTTATTATTATTTATTTGTTTCTTTAAGAAAGGGATGTTTGTTACAATCTTTCTTTCTTTTTTTGGATGGGGTGGACATTGTTTAGCTACTCTCCGGAGAAGATCTAAGACTCCTGGGGTGATGATCACACAGTACACGATACGTTTGCCAGATGGTAAAAGCACTCCAGATTTCCAGTGCAAACCTGCTTCACAAATCATTCAGGAAGGTGAGTTTCTTTATCCCATTACAAAGATAACAACTAATGCTTGTAGGAAACTCCACACATGCTTTCTGGGTTTAAAAATAATGCTTTTATTAATAGCCCAAAAAAGATGTCTAATTCAAAATGAACAGTAGTTTTGTTCTGGTGTACTTTAGGAAAATTAGCAGTTTTTAAGGCTGTGGTGACAGGAAATCCAAAACCAGATGTGTCGTGGAGACGAGCCAAAGGATGTCTCTCAGATAAGGACAAATTTCAACAGAAGTATGATGAATTAACGGGGGAATACATTTTAGAAGTGAGTGACTAATTAAAAAATATATACTAAATGCTTTTTCATACATATCACACTGTTTTAAGACAAACTTTGCAATGCTAACTCATAATAAAAAAGTTGTCTTTTTAATTTTTTTGGAATAAATGAATCATGTCAGATCCATAAAGTGACCGCTGCAGAGGCAGATACGTTCAAATGCTTCGCTGTGAATGAATATGGCAAAGCTGTCTGCTCAACAACATTAAGAGTTCTTGATGGTAAGATTCATTTCTTGTTGTTCTGTTTAAATATTTGTTTGATTGCTCTCAGTTGAACAGGTTGTACACATGTCAACTCAACTTTACTCAGACAGAATAAAATAACTTTCAGCTGAATTCAAGCAGAGCAGCTGTTGCTAACTGCAAGTGGGTGCTCTGCTCTGTCAGTGCACATATACATTGTAAATGTGCTTTGTAAAATCCATTGATCTACTGCAGCTTTATCTTTCATTTTTTATGAATAGCCAAGTCATATTTAGAACATGGATTAAGATTAAACTAAAACAATCAAGAAAATATACCCAGAATACATTAAAAGCATACAATTCAGTTCAATACAATTCTTTTGATTTATATGGCACCAAGTCACAACAGAAATTATCTCAGGGCACTGAACAAATGCATTCATATAAATAAAACTTAAATTAGTAACATTATTTATCTAAGGTAAATAGGGTAGGGTACACAGTTTAAAATACAGGTATACAGGGTATACAATGTCATTAATTCAAGGTCTCACTTTTTTTTATCTTCCTGATGTATATATGTTGGAAATAAGAGCAAAGAAAAGTTCTTAATAATTTGTCACACTAACAAAGTTCTTGATGGTTTTCTGTCTGTTTGTTGTATTAATACTGTAGTAGTTTTTTTTTTATTAAACAGAAAATATACAAAGGAACAAAAATAATACTTTAATAAAATTGTTGTTTTAAGGTTCAACAAATCCTGAAGACTTCCGAAAATTGCTGAAGAAAAGGTAGGGTTTTTTGAGCTGCTAAAAAAAAAAATCTAATATTTCTGCACAAGTCCAGATATGTAACAGTTATCTGTCTGATTTAATGCAGTATGGTGGAGAAAGCAAATGGAGATAATGATGAGAGGTTTTGGGACGCGATGCTAAACGCTGACAGAAGAGACTACGAGCGCATCTGTTCTGAGTACAACGTCACAGACGTACAGCTGATTCTCAAAATGCTTGAAGAAAAAAGAACGGCAAGAACACTAAACAAGAATAAGGTTTGGAAACTCAGTTTAACCAAATATATGGAGGATTCTCTGTACAATCTAACATTTTTGTTACAGATTTAGAATTGTGCTAAAGCACAACAAAACATTGAAAAAGCTTTTACTGCAATCAAACATCTATAGTTGTGTGGTAGCTGTGAGCGATGATCCAAATGACAGGAGTTTAGTCATAGGGTTTAAGTTTGCATGACTCATTTACATTGTTCCATCAAAACTACAAATAAAACTCTTTTTAAGTATCTGCAAACAATTTTAATTAAAAAAATAAAAGATTGACACACGTCAACCCTTATAATACGGAAGTCTTTCTGTTTATGTTTTGTAATCTCTCTTTACCTGCATTTATTCAGGATGGTGTCATTTCCTGTGAAGTTGATGCAACAAATGATGACGCCAGTGGTGTTGGGAAGACAGACAGCACCAGAATCAACAGGCTGTTGCAACACGGCACAGGGTTGCACTCGGGGGATGTTGAAGAAGTCAACATGCACAACACACAGCTAAATCAAGCTGCTACTGAGGACGACCTGCTCCCTATAGAGTTCAAGCGTAAGTTTAAACTAAAATAAGTGTTAAAAGTTAAAATAAATGTTTTAAAATATGTGTTAAAATGTGTAAAGCACCACTCACTTTTACCTTTTAGCTGTGATTTTTATAATACTCCATCCATCCATCCATCCATCCATCCATCCATCCATCAATTCTCTTTGACCTGCTTCTTCCTATTTGGGTCATGAGAGTCACTGGTGTCCATGTCCAGCTATCACTGTGCGAGAGGCGGGGGACACCCTGGACAGGTCTCTAGTCCATCACATTTAGAGTTACCTATCAGCCTAACATGCATGTTTTTGGTCTGTGGGAGGAAACCGTAGTACCTGGAGAAAACCCACACATGCATGGAGAGAACATGCAAACTCCATCCAGAAAGGCCCCCAGCTGGAACTCGATCCAGCGACTTTCTCACTGAGAGGTGGCAGTTCTTCTAACTGTGCCACCATGTTGCCAATAATACATCTAAACTGCTAAAAAGTAAACATTCACACACTTGTTTGTCTTGGGGTCAAGATGGGGTAGAGGTAGGGCAGCCAACTTGGAACCAGAAAGTCGTGGTTCGACTCCCAGCCATTCCCACATCTCGTGGTGTCCTTGAGCAAGACAACCAATCCCTAATTGCTCCCTGGGCGCTTACATAGCTGCCCACTGCTCCACCTGGGTGTATCTCAGGTGTGATGGGTTAAATGCAGTGAACTAATTTTGCCATTATATGGGAACATACACTGATAACAATCCCAGATTTCCCTTCCCCTTTACATCATTGTCAATTTTGCTTTGCGGTTATTCCAGTGAAAATGTAATGTTATTTCTGGAGTAGTACTACATCAAACTGCTACTGCCGATGTTTGCACTTACAAATCTCTCTCTTTCTCTCCTTCAGGCTGTAGGTCCTTCTCCTTTTGGAGCAGGGTCAGCCACATGACATGGATTTGTTTCGTATATCGTCTGTTGTGAGATAGAGAATCTTCATATTCCGCTGGATCACATCCATCCACATCTTCTTCTGCCATCCCCTGCTTTGTTGACCGAAAACTTCTGCGTTTAATAGCCTTTTTACCTTGTTGTCATCTTTCATTCGCTGCACATGCCCATACCATCTCATTCTTGACTCCTGTACCTTATCTGTGATGCATGCCGCACCAAGCGTTTTTCCTGATATCGTTTTGCCATCTATCCTTGATGGAATACTCCAAGAATCCCACGTATCATCCGCATTTCTGTTCTTTCCAGGAGTTCCTTTTCCTTTCTCTTTAATGTCCATACCTCAGCTCCACAAAGCAAGACTGGGTGCACCATAATCTTGTACGCTTTCCCTTTAATATGAATCAGCATCTTTTTGTCACGTAGCACTCCTGTCAACTCCTTCCATTTAGCCATGTCGCATCAATTCTGCATTTAACGTCTTCTTCACAGCTTCTTTGGCATATATCACAGACTCCAGATGCTTGAACGTTTTGACCTGCTTCAGTACATTTTGGCTAGTATCAGTAATTGTTAAGGTCTTGTTAGTTTTTGAGCAGACCATGGTCTTTGTTGTTGCTTTGTTTATTTTCAGGCCTTTGCTCTCAAGTGCCTATACAGTACTGCCACCGTCTTATACAACATTGGAGATTAACTTCAGAATCTCCAGACACAATTGGGTCATCTGCATACAACATGTACTGTACCACAACACTTCTCTCCTTACACTTACAAAAATCCATAGAATATAGAATGCATAGAATACATGTGTGATGCAAAATGACAGTGATGTCAATATGTTGTTTGCATGACCTACTATGCATTTATAGGGAATAGATTTCTTTTGAGACAGCTCTATGATTTGGCCCAACTTTAGCCATTTGCTCATTAATCTGGTCACAACTAAACTCTTAATGTCCGAAGTGAAGCTGTTTAAAAACTACCGGTAACCTACAAAAAATATGATATAATTCTTCATAAGTTTTTCAGTCCTACTTTAAAAGATCTGAACTTTCATTTACAAAATATAATAGCAAGACATTAAATAAACTATAGATGCTAACGGATGAATGACTCTCGTTATTTTATTTTATTTTTTTAATCATCTTTTTTTTTTTTGGCATTTTATTTACCGTGTTTATTGACAAATGTTTTAATGGGTTTTTATTTATTTATTTTTTTTTTTTTTTGTTCCCATTATTTAATAAATTTTTATTTAAAAATTTTTTAATGGGTTTTTTTTTTTTTTTTTTTTTTTTTTGTGTTCCCATTCTTTAAGAAATTTTTATGTAAACATTTTTTGGTCCACATATTCCTCAACAACTCTTAGTGTATTAAGCAAGAAAAGGATGTTATTCTACATGATCAAAATCACACCATTGTTTCTGAAGGTGTTATCTGTAATCTGTTGTTTGTCTAAAACAGGTCTCGCTTGAAAATGAGTCCATGTGACTCATTGAGACTAACCTGCATAAATTAGGGATGCACGATATTATCGGCATTGTATCGGCCAATATTGACGTTAAAGTTAAATATTGGACATTCTATCAAAATAACTCATATATATATGATATAAAAGGTGCTGTTTTTGTATGACAACCCAGTGACAAGGACGCCTGTAGTGGCAGCACAATGTGATGACGTCACGCGCACCTACCTGATCTCATGTCGGAGAAGAAAATTCAAAAATGTCGGCTGTGTGGAAGTTTTTTTTTCCTTCATTGGTGAGGATGTTGGATTCCGAAGATTTTTGGACAACGTTGAGCCTCGCTATATCGTCCCCAGTCGGATATATTTTTCCGCTGTAGCCTTACACGTATTACAAGCCATCATTTCCGATGTAACTGAGAAGCTAATAGCCAATAGCACTTGGGTGAGTTTTACCACAGACATTTGGGTGTCGTGTTAGCCCCGTTAGCATGATTTGTCTTACAGCACAATGGATAGACAAAAACTTTGAATTTAAAAAGATTGTCCTTCATGCACAGGAGTGCAGAGGATCCCACACTGCAGCTAGGAACCTGGAAAAAGCCCTCACAGATGAGACAGCAATGCAGGTGATTAATGTTAATAAATAACATTTAACACTTTTCATTTCATATAAGTTAAAGTGCTATGCACATCATATGACTGTTACTGAATATATGTCACCAGCTCTTACAGCTGTTACACAATTTTTGTACAAAGTAGCAAATAAGCCTAACAAAGAGGGCTATGTTCTGACAAAGGAAAGCATATTAAAATATCGGTCTTGGTTATTGTCAAATAAGTTTTAACATATTGGCATATCGGATATCAGCCAAAAATCCAATATCATGCATAGTATAAATAAAGGTTGAATTTAAAAAATAATCTGTATTTTGCGATAAGGACATTCAACGTTCATTTGAAAGATGAAATTATCCAGTGGAAACCTTAGTCTTAAGTCACAACTGCTAAATCGCATGTGAGACTAGTTTAGCAATATTGGAGATTTTACAGATTATGTCTGAACATCCAGCTCTTCCTTGAGACAATAGAGGAAGTAAAAAAAGAGCCTCAGGTTGACACAATTCACTTAGCTTTGTTGTGATGGGACTCTTGTCAAGGAGCTTTTAGACACACATATCAACAGACATTAAAAGCTCATTTAAAGCTGAAAGAACTGATTTCCTCATGTGTGGGTAGGTCACTAAACTGTGTGCATGAAAATGACCTTACAGTGACAAATAGGATCAGTTTAGTTGATTTTGTTTCATTTATTTATTTTTTACACCAAAAGGGCCATCAATGTGTTCTGGGTCAGTGATTATTACTTCTTCATTTTGATTGTGTTGCGTCTTTATGATGCCTTTAAAAAAGACCTTATTCATCTCATTTTAACACCCGGTAAAATGTGACAGAAGTTTTATTCCAGATCCTGGCCGGTCAGCCCCTCAGTAAATAATATTTGACATATAATTTTGCATGCCATTCAGTTCTCTCTAGAGAAAGCGTTGATGGCAATAAAACAAAGAGAGGAACAGACAAGCTCCTTGAATGTGGACATCAGCAGAAGGCCACCTGTAAATCAGACCTCTGGGGAGATGGGGAGCTGGAAGGAAGATCTGAGATGGCCCAGGCCAATCGATTCATTCGGGATTTGTAGGCGTGCTCCTCAAGACAGGTGAGGTTTAATACCTCTCCATGAACTTAAAAAAAAATGACCCTGCCGTGTGGATTCAGAGGGGTCACATAAAGTCTTATTTTATCTGCAGGTGCCACATAGTCATCTATCATCTTTACCCCTGCTATATGACTCATGGGACACAGGAGTCGGAAGTGGTCTCACCTTCCTGTCTATCACGGAGGAGCAGAATACGTCAATGAACAGCTAATCTGTTCACCCTGGAGGCTATTCATTACTGACTGCTCGGGCTAATGTAACAGACTTGGACTGCTGAGATAAGCTTTAAC
>JARVGS010000127.1:12700166-12711694 GCA_031762315.1 Hypsolebias antenori
GTCCTGGTCCGAAAGAAATTTTTTGGACGGTCCCGTCCGGCTCTCTGAGTCACTGAACACCGAATTCGGTTGGAAGGCGGACCAACTTTGGTCCTGTTCGAAAAACGGGTCAGTTTGATGATAAAAGACTGAAGACATATAAAATAAATAATATTGGTCCAAGTACAGAGTCTTGAGGAACGCCACATGTGATATTGCAGAGGTCAGATCTTACACCATGTATCTGTACAAATTGTTTACTGTATGTGTTTTAGTAGTAGACAGACATTATTTGTGCAGAAAGTCTTTAATTCCATGTCTCTTTATGTCTCCTGTTGTGAGAATCTGCAGTCTGTTTTGTGTCATTTCTTTAGATTCTCATGTTTCCTGGCTTCCCCAGTGTTTTTTTCCTTCATGTTGTCAGCTCCTCCTTCACCTGCTCCCAGTCCCATTCACCCCAGGTGTTCGTCATTATGGCTCGTTAGTGACCCTATAAGTTCTGCATTTGCGTGTTTTCGTCTTGGCCGTGCATTGCACTTCCCACTGTCTGTTGTGTTGTATTGTGTTCCTCCTTGTTTCCGTGTCCAAGTAAGTTTTGCTGCCACATCAGCGTTTTGTTTTGTGTCTTTTCAAAATAAAACTATTTTCCTTCATTTATCTTCAAGTCCTTTATGTCTACACCTTGGGTTCAACATTACCGCAAACAAGACAACTGTATTTCTTTAACTTGTTTTTTTAGTTCTTGTAGATATTTAAAATATATTTAGATCTTTGTCAACCAACTTCTGCAATAAAGATACTGTTGATACAAAGTAACTGCTGAGCTATGATGCATTCATGCACCCAGACAGTAAGTGCCAGATCTACCAGTGTTTGGCCAAACTAAAATAGTATGTTATAGGATTTTTATTATTATTTTTATTATTTCTGAGAAAGTGGCTAGACATAGCTTACTTACTTTGTTGTTGCTCGCTCATTTCACGTCTTGATGTTCATTTCAAAAAGGAACCTTAAAAAAATGTTCAAGAGTGAATAAATATAAAAATGAGGAGTTTGTATCAGTCAGATCTAAGCTGGATCTATGACCTTTATCCTGCAGACAAAGATATATATTAAAGTGACAGGGACATTATATTTAAGTTTGTGTATTGCTTGTGACTTTAGATAAATGCTCTCAAGAATATGTTTTAGGATATAAAATAAAAAATAAAAATAAAGCTTTTGCAGTACAGTAGTTCCAACTTAAAAAAAAAAACTACTTTTACTGAATCTTGTTTGATTAACTGTGATTTTTGTCCCTTAATTCCTTTCAGATTATCCCAGATGACAATTTCTTGATCAGTAAAGATGGACCAATCTATAAACTGGAGATAACGAAATGCGCAGAAGAACATTCAGGGAAATATCGTTTTGAAGCGGATGGTCGGAAAACAGAGGCGATGGTCAGCGTCAAAGGTTTAAGCAAACGTTTAACACAATGCAATAAACTGAAGAATATCAGTCACATTTAAGAAAATAAAGCACCAAAACAAGTTGCAAACCCTTACTTCAGCTCTGAAATGATTCTCATTGCATAGATCCTCCTCGGTTTGACCCTGAAGAGCTCAAAGCTTTTACTGAGACTCTGACAGTTAAAGTGGGACATCACGCCATATTCAAACTTCAGTTTGTTGGCCACAAGCCAATAAAAATCCAGTGGTACAGAGACGGAGAAGAGCTCCAAGAAGACAGCAACACCAAAATAGAGAAATCATCGAGTCACGGCCGTCTGCTCCTGAGCAGATGCCAGAGGAAAGACACCGGAGAGATCAAGATAAAGCTGAAGAACGATCACGGTTTTACTGAGGCGGTCTCTCAGCTCATTGTACTTGGTGAGTGACGTAAAGCAAGGCATAACCTGAACTGCATGTTCTCCCCACTCACTCATACTGAGGGCAACAGCCGGCACATGGGGCAGCCAGTACATGTCCTAAAGTTTACATAGACAATGATCATTATGGTTTAATTTTTTCCTGGTAATTTTCAACAATGTCAGCAAATGGCAACTTCATAAAACCTGTATAAGAACAATCTTAGATAACCACAATAAACACATTTCTGTTGAATGAGACAAAATACAAAACAGAGAGCTTTATTTTCCTCTTCCAGGTACATAGTCAGATTTTAAATTGCAGTAATGTTGTCACATTTACAGTGTTGTTGTATGAACAGCAAATACATTTACTGTACTTTATTCTCATTTTTATTTAAAATTAAGTACATACAGACAGTATTTTCTTTTAAAAGTGTATTTTATGTTGCCAATTATAAGTCATGGTACTGCTGCACTTGAACACATAGTGGGTGTTTTATTCCCTCATGTGTAGGCATTTATACAGTAATTTCATATATTTTTATAGCCTTTATGCAGCATTGTTTGATATTTTAGACAAGCCAACTCCACCCCTGGGTCCAGCAGAAGTGATGGAGAGCTCAGCTTCCTGTATTGAATTCAAGTGGCGGCCTCCAAAGGATGATGGAGGTTCACCAGTGGTTAACTACATGCTAGAGCGCAAGCAAGTGGGACGAAACACCTGGAAGAAAATAAAGGAAAATCCAGGAGTGCCCAAATACCGAGACACTGACGTGGACCGTGGACGAAAATACTGCTACCGCATCCGAGCTGTGACGTCAGAGGGAACAAGTGAAGCGATGGAGACTGATGAAATGCAGGCTGGCAGGTTTGGTAAGTAAAATGAAGAATTACACAATAATCATTGTCCACCTGGAATTTCATAAACATGAATTCACCAAAAACACAGTTTGAATGTGGAAGAGATGCAATCACTAGAAAAGATTACTTTTTGAAAGTATTTGCTGTTATATAAATGGGACCTTAGTGTGTTGTGCAGAAGGACTTTCAGCCTTTTCAGTCACAGTAACGTGAAACAAACATTAGCCACAGTGGACGTGATCATTTTAAATCTCAAGAAGTCCTCAATATATTTATTTTCCACTTATTTCTGCTGGAATAGATAAACAGCATAGTTAACTACCGTGAAACTTTAAATAATAAAGTAACACCACTTTAATGCACTGTCATTCTTCATTTTCTTTTGTTTTGCATTTAAATAATCAGATTTCCAGGTCAATCATTTGCCAAACTTTCTGAAGGACTTTAAAAAAAATTGGACTTGCCCTGTTTTCTTCCTAATTCTGTAAGGAATCCTTGAACCTGATCATAACAACATATTGTGCAGGTTGTGCTTAAAAACTGAGTAATTTAGAAAACAAAATAAATTATTATAAAGGAAACAAATCTAAGCAGGTGGGTCCCTGGTAAATAAAACATGGGTGCTTTAATTTTTTTTTTTTTGCACAGTTCTGTACATCTACATCTTTAACGGAATTTGTACAGTAAATGGAACAAACACATTATGAGCCAACATCTGACATTTTTACGTACAATGTGTTAAAGTGTTGACATAGGGTGCCTCTCAGCGAGCAGGTTACCCTGATTGAAATCCCGGTACGGGGCCTTTCTGGGTGGAGTTTGCATTTTTTCTCCATGCATGCATGGGAGGTACTCCGGTTTCCTCCCACAGACCAAAAACATGCATGTTAAATTGACTGGTAACTCTAAATTGTCCCTAGGTGTGAGTGAGAGAGTGAATGGTTTTGTGTCTCGTTTGTCTCTATGTGTCCCTGTGACGGACTGGAGACATGTCCAGGGTGTCCCATGTCTCTCACACATGACTACTGGATATGGGCACCAGTGACCCCTGAGACCCAAAAAAGATGATGGATGGATGGATGGATGGATGGATGGATGGACGGACGGACGGACGGACGGACGGGCGGGCGGATGGGCGGATGGATGGATGGATAGATGGATGGATGTATGTTAGATAGAGAACAATATGTTTCTATATGGACCATAATAACATATGCCAACATGTTTAATGATGTTCATGTTGCTCTAAAGCCTAAGACTGATAGACTGTTTTGGCTAGATAAACTAAACTAACTACAAATAATATCTGGAGTTTATAATACCAACACCTTTTTTTATCTGTTTGGACCAAATAGTTTTTATTTATTTATAAAAACGTATTTCTTTATTCTGAAACCTTATCTGAATCTTTATTCTACATCTGGACCTACCATTCTGTTTGTTTGTTCCTCCTTCCCGTCCTCTCAAACCCAGCCGGTCAAAGCAGATAGTCACTCGTCTTGAGCCTGGTTCTGCTGGGAGTTTCTTCCTGTTAAAAGGGAGTTTTTCCTTCCCACTGTTACCATTGTGCTTGCTCGGGATGGACGACTGCGATGAAACGAAGACTCAACGAGTCTGCAGGCTTCCTTCCTGAGATCAGTAATTTTTACTTCATGGCTTTTATATGCATGTGAATATTTTGTAAGTGTCCTGAGATGACCTGTTGTGATTTGGCACTATATAAATAAACAATTGAATTGAATTGAAAGCAGTAGGGTAAAAATATTGGTGTCTTTTATAATGAAAAAATAATCAAAAAAAGAGTAGTTTGGGATCCTGAGCTTAATTGCATCTAAAGGCAGATGGTTTCACTAAGCTTTTAACCACAACAGTCCAATTTGTTTCACTGTTTCAGCTTTTCCAGGTCCGCCAGCACCTCCCAAAGTGGTCAGTGCTTTTAATGACTGCATAAACCTTTCATGGGCGTCACCAGTTAAGACCGGGGGGTCTCGCATTCTGGGCTACATTTTGGAGAAACGTAAAAAGGGGAGTAACCTCTGGACTGCTGTGAATGCATCGGAAGAGATAATAAAAGGTATGAATGTTCAACTTTACTGCAGCTGAAGGAGATGTTCCTACATGAAAGTGCATTGATATTTCTCTTGTTGGCTTCCTCTCAAACTGCTCATAGAGAAGAAATATGCAGTGAAGGATGTTGTGGAAGGTATGGAATATGAGTTCAGGGTTTCTGCTATAAACCTCTCAGGCGCCGGGGAGTTCAGTAACCCTTCAGAGTTTGTTTTCGCCCGAGATCCTAAAAGTAAGTCTAGCAATTGTTCCATTGCTACAAGAACAAACTGAACATGATGAAACAACATGTGTTTAGCACTGTGTGTATATTTATTTAGACTAACTGTTTTATTTGTTTAACAAAACACTTCAGAGCCTCCTGGTAAAGTAACGAGCCTGAAGGTCACAGAAACGTCTTACACCAACATGGTCGTGAGTTGGACCAAACCTGAGGAGCAGCCAGGCGAGCAGGATGAAGCTAAAGGATACTTTGTTGAGATTCGGCGGGCAGATTGCATTGAGTGGTCCCGCTGTAACAGCACCCCCGTCATCATGACGTCCTTTAATGTGAAAGGCCTTAAGTTCATGGATATGTACTGGGTGAGAGTCATTGCTGTGAATGATGGAGGAGAGGGTGCACCTGAGGAGCTGCCCAGATATGTTCTGGCAATGCCTTTGCCTGGTATGTCAACATCTAATAATAGTTTAAATGGATAGTTCAAATCATTCGAAATGGGATTTAATTCAATTCAGTTCAGTTTATTTATATAGCACCAAATCATAACAAAGTTGTGTCAGGGCACTTTGCAGGAGCATTCACATACATAGAAAAGTCAATTAGTAAAGCTCTCTATCTAAGGAATCCAGCAGACAAGTTGAATATTGGCTTTGTTGCAGTCTCCCATCCTGAGCAAGCACAGTGGCAACAGTGGAAAGGAAAAACTCCATTTTAAAAGGAATGAACCTCCAGCAGAACCAGGTTCAGGACAAGCGGCTATTTGCTTTGACCGGCTGGTTGAGAGGACAGATAGGAGAGACAAACGAACACAGAATGGTCGGTAGATATATGTCCAGGTGTACCTGAAAGACAAAAAAAAAAAAAAACACAAGTTAAGGATATAAAAATTATTACAAATACAAAACAGGTTGAGCAGAGAAGACAGCCGCAGAGTGAAGACGTGTGGTCAGTTTGTCCTCCAGCAGTCCATTGCAGGATAACTATTGGACAGCTCAGGAAACCTAAGCTGACCTTAACTATAGGATTTATCAAAAAGGAAAGTCTTAAGCTTAGTCTTAAAAATGGACAATGTGTCAGCCTCATGGACAGAAACTGGAAGTTTATTCCACAAGAGAGGAGCCTGATAACTGAAAGATCTTCCTCCCAGTCTGCTTTTGTAAATTCTAGGAACCATGAGTAAACCTGCAGTCTGAGAGTGAAGTGCTCTGTTAGGAAAATATGGAACAATAAGATCTGTAACATAAGATGGAGCTAGGTTGTTGAGAGCTTTGTAGGTTAGAAGTAGGATTTTGAATTAAATTCTGGATTTGACAGGGAGCCAATGAAGAGAAACTAAAACTGGAGAGAGATGATCTCTCCGATTAATTTATTAATTCTAATGCACCTACAAGGCATATTGTGTCAAATGATGTTCCCCTTCCTGCTGTGACTGTCAGATTACCGTATCTAGAAGCTACATGAATGCCTGATAACACTATTGTTCCACTTGTGAGGCCACCATATTTTGCATTCCCATTCTTATTCTAGGTGTGCTGGGTCCTTGCAAACATACATCAACATAGCCATCACAGCTCTGCTTGTGTGTTAGATCCAAATCAGACCACTCCAGACAGTTAGTGTTTTATTTCAACGAGTGCATTTTGGTTCCATACCTTCATCAAAATAATTAATTTAGCATATTTACAGTTATGTCGACCCAAGTTAGCCGACTGAGGATGGCATACAAAAATAAGTGATCTTTATTTACAGGTGCAGCAGCGGCGTCAGTGCTGGAAGGAAAACAAGGACAAGGTGAGCATCTGTACTCATATTGCAGCAATGGCTTTCAAACAGTAAATGATTTCTTACTGTTGCATTTGTAGAAGAAGCCGAGGAGGGGAAGGAGGTAAGGTCCTGGGCTTTCAAGAATGGAGCTGAAGATAAAAGTAGAGGAGAGTAACGATGGAGAGAGGAGCAGTTTGGTTCAGGCTGAAGTGTTTGAGGCTTGGTAGTCGAAGGGACAGTGTCCATCCACAGGTGAACCACGAAGGAACAAGGAGGTCTTAGGGAAGACGAACGATCAAGGCATGGAAGTCCCTGGAGAAGATCATAGGAGGTTAGGACTAGTTGTTGAGAAATAGGTTAGTTGGCTGTGCATAAATTACTGAATGGCAGTAAATGTCCCAGCACTGGAAGAACGTCTGGCACCAGCAGAGCAGTCCTCAATCAGCAGCAGGTGATGTGAGATGGTTGACTGGTGCAGCTGTAGAGAGTGAGTGGCAGAAAGATAAAAACAGGAATCCTACAGAACTGATCCAATATGAAGCAATTCCATCTCTGAGGTGTCTCCTTATTTTAAAGACTGTTCATAGTTTGAATTCAACAGAGCTACATGTTGCTCTGGATTAAATCACCAGCGCACTGAATCATTTTCTCTTCCTGGTGTCCAGATGAGTGACAGATAATCACAACGCCATGCCAACATTAAAATAGACCCTAATCCAACTAGATGACAACTGCAGATATCACATATTTTAATCTTTTTTGTTGCATCGCTACACGTCTGTTATAAGGTGACATCCACACAGAGAGGAGGTGACCAATATTCTCTTTGAAACTAAGGCATCTATTGGACAGGGATGTGAAATCATTTAAAAAAACATGTCAACAAAGCAGATTAATGTGTTCTGAGTTTGACACAACCTTTTATTGTTGCTGCAGCGCTTGTGATTTCTTTAAAGTGCAATAAGTCACATTTGATGACTGACAGTCGTTAGGCTTTGTCTGTTGGATTATAAACTTCTACAGCTGGCAGAGCCAACCCTGCAGAGGGCTGCTGATGCTGCACATTTCTTTTTACTGGCTTAATCCTCAGAAGTCAACCAGTACACAGCAGATTTTACATGCAGCCTGTATCGCTTCAGTAAATAGACCTTTATTTGACCTGGACTGAGGTGTCCTCTTATCTTAATTATTCAAACTTTACAACAAGGTGTCCGTGGCTGATTTTCCTCCCCTCAATCAGACAATCTCAGAGAAGAAGAGAAGCATTTACTTTGGTGGCTCCTTTGTGGTGGTGACTTGCGGAAGACTGGGACATATAAACATGACACAGAAGCATCTGGCTGAAGTGCAAAAGCATTGCTGCACCAAAGCTGACAGCTAGTTGGCATGGTGATGACAACATAAGTGGGATCCATTAAGTCAGACTGAGGGGCAGCTCTAGTAGTTAATAAGAGGACTCACACAGACCTGGCTTTTTGCAGGCCCCTGTGCTCTGCTGCTTGCTTTCAACACAGTATTTTCAGCTGAACAGGATAGTCACACAGGGGTTTGCAGGAGGCAAAGACAGACAATCATCTCCAGTCTAAAATCTTGCAAAACATTAAACCCCTTCAGGGAGGCCGTGTAAGTGCCCAAGCATTGCCCCCACCAACTCATCCCATTTCAGTTCTCACTGAAGTGAAAAATGCACTTGAGCAGGTGATGAGACTTGTTATAGAGCAGGGGTGCCCAAACTTTTTCTCTCAAAAGGCCAAATTAAAAATCTATCAGAGGTCTGCAGGCCAAATGCAATAATATAACACAGGAAATGAAAATACTTCTTTAAGTAAAGTCCATTTATTTATTATACATTTATTTATCCTTCCATTCTGTATAAAGAACATTACAGAACAGGCTGCGTTGGTGGTGGTGGGGTGGTGGGGCTGTGTGTGTGTGTGTGGGGGGGGATTTTGAATAAAATATATGCCATTTCCTGCATGTTGGTGGATTTTACAAAGGTTTATTACAGTAGATTAACATGAAACCTAATGTGTAAACTCTGTTATTACTGAAATCTCTGACTGCAAAGCATTCTTAAAGCAACACCACTGCAGCTGTACAGGTGAGGGACGTTCACTTCAGGACAAACTGAGGTCGCTGACTGGTCAGTTGTCGATGTACCTACTGGATTGATTGACAGGCGGCGGGACTCGTGCAAAAAAAAAGGGTAGATTTTACTGGCCTGTTTGAGACCGTCGTCATTTATTCAATATTTATTCAATATTTTGGTGAATCTAAGGTTTGAGAACTGTTTCCTTATCTTAATGATGTTTTTTTTTTTTTTCAGAGATGCTGAGTTAAAGTTTAGGGGTGCTCAAGAAAGGTGTGTGATGTGCACCTACATGATGCTCACCTTTGTCAAAGGAAATGTAATTCAGCAACAAGAAACTGCTGAGAGACAGTATGAAGTCTGTCAAAATAAAATATAAATTATTAAAATTAAAAAATGAATGCACAAATTAGTCACTCCAGCTGTGTAGTGTCATTACATAGTCATTGGGCCAACCTTCCATCAAAAATTAAACTTGGAATGAGTGAGTGTGAGCACATTGATTCTTCAAAGAAAATTTTAATATAGTAATGAGGACATCTTGGAGGGCCAACTTTGGCCTGTGGGCCCCATTTTGGGCACCCCTGTCATAGAGACTGGTATAGTTTCTATTACTAAAGAGGAAAACATTGTATCTACACATATGAACAAACAGTAAAATATGTCCCTTTCCTATACCTTACTGATTTTATTGAGCTTGAATAAAACATGACCAAACCATTTGGGTAAACAACAGTTGTAAGGTTTTGTAATAATAATAATAATAATAATAATAATAATAATAATAATAATAATAATAATAATAATATAATAATAATAATCTTTTAGGGTTTAAAACTAAGATTTTCTTAGGTTGAGAAATGACACTGTGATAGCTGTTTTGGTCAAACCTTAAAAATATTCTTATATCTGATCTAAAGTGTTATTGCTCAGTGTCAGTGCAAATGTACATCCAATCTTTACGTCTGCAAGTTGGATTAAAACTGGTCTTATGGTTCTTGAAATATTTTGATAACTTACAGACATGTAAATGCAGACAGGCAAAACAATATCATTCACCTTCACTTTTTGGTGGTGGGCTTTAATAAATATCAAATGACTAGTAAAATTGTGAGAGGAACGTGAGTGGCATCTCCAAAGATCCCAATAGGCCAAATGGGGTGTTGTGTTTGTAGTCTAGCAACAACCAAGCTTTTGATTTGTACACAACATCCATCCGTTTTACAAAGCCACATTATCCTGTTCAGGGTTGAAGGGTTTTAGAGACTGTCATCACGGGGAACCATCAGTCAGGTCGGTTATGTTAGGGCTAACATGGCTACACAAAACACAACATGCACACACACACACACACACACACACACACTGTATTTAGAATCATCAATTAACCAAATATGCTTGGCTTTGGATTGTGTGAGGAAGATGGAGCATCATGGAGAGAACATGCAGCCTATGAAAAGAAAGACGAACAGCTGCCGTTTGAAGTGAAACCTTGCTGACAGGTGGCAGTGATAATCCACATTGAGCTCAGCAGGCTGCACACAAACAAACAGGCAGATTTTCAATGGGAAACTCCAGATGTCTGTGTCGAAAACTTAAATGACTTGTTACATCACTGAAAATAAAAATCTGATGACATTAACATATAAAGGAGTGAGCAAAGAAAAGTAATACTTGCACATTGTTTATTGTACAGTTGTGGTTAAGGACATCAAAACATTTGAAGCCAGAAGAATGCAGTCTCAGGGACTGTATGGTTTTTTTAGGGGATAAAATATAGAACATGGTGGAGATATTTCATATCTTACCTCACTTGTCAACAATCTCCACAGAATCATCAGAGTACTTAAATATCGTTAATATAGGATTTTTGAGTTCCTCATAATTGGCCATGAGCTGATATCTTTCCTTGAAGACCTTAGTTTACAAAAAGACTCCACTGTTCATAAAGTTCAGAAAGCTGCTGCACATAACAAACTGCTCTACCATATTTTTCGCCCTATAAGTCACAGTTCTTTGCATGATTTGCATGTCCTGTGACTTATACGCCGAAGCTACTTATTTGTGGATTATTCCCATGTTTATAAACCAGTTTTTGGCTGAGATGTGACCGTATTCATTCATTCTGACTGAAAATATTGAACACTACCATTTTCAGCTGCTAGATGACGCTCAAAAAGTATGGCATGCCGTTGTATCATGTAATAGGTAAAAGTGGCTATTAATGACACGATAGGCTTGCTCTTGCCTGCCACCTTTGTCCAGCTCGCCTGGAGCAAACGTCAAATCAGTTTCATTTTGCTGTGTCGCTCCAGTGAATGCAGCTAATTTGACTATAGAAGTGCATTTATTAAGTAAAAGTTCAACTGAGACACAACTTTATTATATTTCAGAACAAACAAATAATTGTTTTTAAGTGTTAATCTTGTAAAATCCTTGTTAAAGTCGTTCCATGCACGCTCTCGGGGCAGCCATTTGGCAGCCAATCGATTTTTGGCACAACACCGGCCCACATTTCTGGGTTGTCAGCGGTGATTCGTGACAAACTTGATGTGTCAGTGGTGACACATAATAGATGTGACTTATACGGCAAAGCGACGTATTTATGGATTTTCCACTTTACAGGTAACCCTCGGTTTCCGGCCGAGTTCCGTTATAACGGCCCGGCCGGATACCGATTTAGCCGGATACCGAAA
>JARVGS010000127.1:12763020-12777644 GCA_031762315.1 Hypsolebias antenori
CTCTCTCTCTCTCTCTCTCTCTCTCTCTCTCTCTCTCTCTCTCTCTCTCTCTCTCTCTCTCTCTCTCTCTCTCTGAAATCTTATGGCTCTTTCTTTTTGACTGGAACTATAATCAGTACTGCTTTTTTTTTTTTTTAATTAAGATAAGGTTGTTGCTGTTCGACCACGGCGTTCAAAACCGGCTTGTTATTCCCAGGTGGAGAGAGGACTCGCGCCAACATGAATAATGGCAGAAAATAATAAAGTTTTAACATTTAGTTTCTATTAAGGCAGACAAAAGGTACAAGTTATCAGCACTGAAACTTCGTCCAGACCCACCGCGACCCGGAAACGAAGTGTCGAGCTCTCCGAGAAACTCGACTTTCTTTGACTCTAGACACGGCCTTAACCAGGGGCGGAGTGCAACCTGATTGAATCAGTTATGAAATACTATGTGTGGACCTGTGCCAGTCATAACTGGTTTAAACTGATGATAAAGTTTGTGTCTAAAATATGCACTCAGTAAACAATTCCATATAAGGTGTTGCTTCCTGGACTGTTCATCTCTGAGCAGATCAAAAATCTTTGTCCGGTCAGAGACAGGCCCAAAGTCTGACTCTGGGCGGACAAAGTACGATTCTGTTTTGAGTTCAATGATGTAACAAGATAAAAACGTTATTGTCTGCCACAACTGTAGCAGAAATTCTCCTTTGACACACTCTATGTTCATTATTCACACACTAGAACTAACAATAGAACACAATAAAAACCACATTATCACCATTAGTTAACACCATCAACATGTGTCTATTTAACTTTGTTTAAGAACATTTCTGCAGATGGTACAAATGATTTCTTATAAATATCCTTCCTGGCCAGCAGGACTCGACAACGCCTGTTTGATGGAAGCATCTGGAAGCAGCTGTGAGGGGTCCGCAGTGATCAGGGTGGCTTTCATGGTCACTGAGTGGCTGTAGATGTCTGACAGGGAAACTGACGTGAGCCAGTTATTGCACTTGATTGTTTAATTATTCTGTGTAATTTATCTTTTTGTTTTACATTAATGAGGTTGAACCAATATGAAATATTAAAAATTAAAATGGACTCAAACTGTGGTTTGTAAATCAAGGTCAGAGTGCTCCTGCTGACTTGAAAGGTCTTTAGTTTCCTCAGCAGGTGAAGACGTTGTTGGAGCTTTTCATATATTGAGTCAGAGTGCTGTGAAAACTGACAAACTAGACTTATTGTTTTACTTTGAATCTCTTTGTCATTCTCTTGAACTTGTTGAGAGACTGCTCTCCTAAAAAATCCACGGTAATTGAGAGTCTTGTCATAAATGATTCGGTATCAAAATATCCATGTTTAAACACTGGCCATTATGCATTCTTGCCTCACTCTGACTTTTACTTCACTGTTGCCAAAAGCATCTTTCCAGAGATTGCTCTGTTTTGTTCTGAAGCCAAAGCAACATTACGCTCGAGCTGCTCCGAGCTCTAAACTCAGGCTGCTTCAGGTTCCTTTCATGACCGTGTTTGGTGCTGCACTTCTTATTTACACAACATCTTTGTTCACATTCACAGCCATGTTTCTGGGTGGCCAGAAACACGACAAGCGCTCCGGTCTGTGCTTGTGAGTTTTTGTCTTTGGACCAGATCAGATAGAAACCTTGTTTTGAACAGCAGTTTTTATGGGGAGCAAAGTCTGGTCTATAAAAGGCAAAGTGACACTTGTGAGGTCAAAGGTTGTTCTAGCGAGTACTAGGGCAAGGCTGGGCTGTGTGTGTGTGGAGTGGGTGGGGGGGAGTGGTTTTCCTTTAGGAATAGCGACAAACCACTGACATTTCTAACAAACCACATTGAGGTTTACCTCAAAAAGTCAAGCCAAGAAAAAAGAAAAGACTGCTACTTTTACTCAGCTGGTTCTTCTTTAAATCTTAAATGAAGCTTTACATTGTCTAAATATTTATACTCTTTATTATAGAAACAGTAAAGTCCAGTTTTAAAGAGTCCAAATTGCTTGCTTGTTGCTTTTTCCCAAACTGTCCCTGTTTTGTAAATCTTTGTTTATGTGAGCTGTTCTGATGATGCAGCTGTGTTTATCTCATTTCCTTTCTGGGCATGCCTGTTTGAGTGGATACGGAAACAGCCTCTATATAAGTTTCTCTCTTTGGAAACGCTCTGCCTCCCTGCCTGCGTTCCTCTGTCTGCCTCTCTCTCTGTGTCTCTCTCCCGCTGTATGCAGGTTTTCCCAGCCCTCGCTCAGGTGCAGGCCTTGCGGAGGGTCAACGAGTGTCTCCTGGCTGAGAACAGAGCCATGCTGCGCGTCCTGGCCCGCCTCTCTGAGACGGCCTCCATGCCAGAAACAGAAGATCTTTAATCCTCCAGATCATCTGCCCTAATTTCCTCCTTGCTCTCCTTTTCGTCAGCCACAAACCTCCACCACTCTTCTTTCCTTCTGTTGCTTTTACAGCATCTTCCCTTTTCCTCTGCTGTCGTCCTCTCAGGCAGGTCCCGCCTCTTGAATGTCCACTTGCCTCACACCGCTGTGCATCCTTCTGTTGCTTATTCCATCCCATCTCCACCGTCCTCATAAGTTTTCATAGAACCTTCAAGAGTACTAATATTCAGTCTGTATTTAATCGAACATGACTATGGCTTTAACGTTTCCTTTTATTGCTATCTGAAAAAAGCCGCAGGTCTCAACATCATAAAATATTTACAACCCTTTAAAGAATTTACTGATATTTACAACACAAAAGTGTATGTATGTCCTGCATATAAGGTAGAACTAATGCAATGTGTTCCAAGAAAAGAATGTCCCAGGTTACTAGAGCACGAGGCTCATAGTTAATAGCCAGCTTTTCAGTCTCTGTACCAAGTCTGCAGTTAGCTTTTGATTAGAATGATGTGCATGCAAACTCATAGCTTTTTGCAAATGTTTGTTTCAAAGAAGCCCTAAATAAGAAATGGGTAGCTAGCCAGTTTACCTGTATGAAGACTGTGCATATTATCAGAAATGGAAGTATTTTGAATATACAGTAATTTATTTAAACAGGGAAAGGTTCTGGATTCACCATCATATAGTTGATGGACAGCTCATAGCAAAAGGTAAAGAAAGGTGAGCAATAATCTGCACAATAATCTGCGCTGCAACCAGAGACAACCTCATGCTGTCGATGGCATTGCAGTAAAAAGCATTTTACGCTGTTTAAAAAAAATTAAAGTTTGACAGTTTTCCACATTTTAGCCTCTATATGTCATAAACTTCATTTGGTATTTCAGTCTTTGTAAAGAAAAANNNGATGTTTTTAGGTTCTGGTTGGCAGATTTCGTTACTGATGGATGTTACAAAGAACTGAGTCTACTTTGTATTTTTTTGTGTGTTTCAGTCTCATTGCTAATCAGCGCTAATCAGCCACCTCATGTACAGTTTGTAGATAAAGTTCTGCAATCAATATTTACCCCTTGCAATGCTTCCCATGCAAAATACATTATTTTAACTGCATTTCCAACATACAGGGACAGATACACTGAAATGACAACATGATCACAGTGTGGAGAGTGACCAAAAAAAAAAACAATAACATGGTTCAAACTGAGGATGGGGAGTGGGGGTTCTATATTGATGGTTGCTGTTCATAACCCAGCAGAGATTTTATTTTCTCCAACAGAGGGGAAGATATTTAGGTAGAGAGGGTGGGTATTTTCATCCATTGCTGCCCATGACCTAGATTTGGAAATTTGATATTTTCTGTTTAGTTCTGTTGGACTTCTTTCCACATCACTTTGTCACACTGCACAGCATAAAGTCATTGTCACTCCTCACTGCATGGACAACTAATGGAAAGCATGTCATCACCGCTTCATCATTACTGAAATTAATTCGTAGCAGTGACAGTGGTACTTCGTTATTGCAGTGGATGGTTTGGCAATCTGTGCATTGCACCCAGAAACTAATTTCACAAAGTGCGGCGAGTAAAGATAAACTTCTAATCTTACTTCTTTCTCCCACCTCCTCAACCTTTTCCAGGTTTTAACAGAACTCAAGTCAGATAATCAGAGGCTAAAGGATGAAAACGGAGCTCTCATTCGAGTCATCAGCAAGCTGTCCAAGTGAGAAGATGCCTGGAACCCTGACTATCCTGCAACATCTGGAGTTTGGTGTTTTGCTTCTGGTTGTCTATAGAAACTGAAGCCTGATGATTCCAAATAACACCGCGAAAGATTAAAAAAAGTTTCAGTCACATTCAACACTTTATGATGGAATCACTACACTTTACTCTACATGGTAATTTTTGTTGTTGTTTGTTTTTTGTTGTTGCTATGTTTTATTGTTTTAGAACATTTTGCACATGAACAAAAAAGGAACCACATGTGCTGTTTGGATGATGGTCCAGTTGATACAATAAGAGAACCACACATCACACCCACATTTCATGTGTGGCTCCACATTGAGCACCGTGTGCTTTGAATGTTATCACATAAATCTAAAACAACTGTTTTGTGAGAACAGGAACAAAGGTTAAAATTTCCACATTTTCATGAATTTGTCCAGATGTTTGCAGAAGAAGTTTCTTGTGGGAAGCAAATTAAAATACATATTTGAGGTTGGAATGAGAGTTTTTCTCTGGGTTTGTTACTCAGATGTTTCTGCTTCCCACTTTCAGCTTTCCTCAAATATGACTTTTACAGCTCAGTCACATAAAATACATTGAATATTTCCCACTGTGTTCAATAGTTCATCCTGAAAAACTTTTATTACTCTGTACCCTGTGTTGTGCCACAAACAAAAGGCACACTGTGACAACGTGTCAGATTTATTTGGTAAAATAAAATGTTTCATTCAGGCCTGAGAGAAAGGGCAAAGGGTGCGCAAACCCATTTGAGTGTGTTTGATCTTCTTGGCATTTTAACCATAAATCAGTTACAATTTATTTTTATTTCCATATCTAATCCTAAATGGTTAAAGTGAGGAGAAACTATGAGCTTCTGTATAAAAAAGGAGAATAATTCTTATTTATTTAACAACTATTAATTGTGTACACATTTTTTGACTGAATCTTTGTTACAAAGAAACACCTCTATGCTATTTTGATGTCTTCCTTGAATGAAGGGATGGAAAATAGAAAATCACATTCTTTATCACAGTCATGTAAAACACTTTTAACTCTTCAGCCCTTCAAACCTGTGGGGGATCTTTATTATAAAGTATTGTTTCAATGTTTTTAACTGTCAGCAGGACTTTTAATATGTGATTAAAAAAATACATGTTTTAACTTATCAGGTTTATTATCCTGTCTGAAGAGGATGTTTCAACTTCATCACCTCTACAATCGCACTTTACAGATTTTCATGACAAATAAAAACTTTTTTGAAAGTTTGCATTGTGGTAATTTTGAAGAGGACATTTTTGTGTTTCAGTAAAATGATTTGGAATATTTAGGAGTTGTGAGAAATATGAATATGTTTATTAATCAACATCAGAACAAAAATCATCAGAATAAATGAAGCACAATGGATTTTATTTTTCTTCTAACCTAAACCCTTCATGCTTAATTGTTACTTTATTCTATTTGGTTCGGAGGTCAGGTCATCATTCAGTTTATCATATCTATATTATATATAATATATAAAATGGTTCTTCTGCTGTTTCATATTAACAGCATTGTGTTTGTGTCACTTGTGTAATGCTGAACCTGCTACAGCACCAATGGTGATTTTCAAGTACAATTACTTGTTAAACATTGTTTTACAGTGGAGGGAACCATTATGAATATATGATGCTACCGTTATGGTAATAATTTCATAAAATTTTGTGATTTGCATGTGGCTTACCTCAAAATATTACTGGCAGTACATATATTAAATCAACTTAAATAAAATAACCATAGTTTGTTCAAAATCAGAATCAGAATAAGGGTTGTTGTCATTGCACCGAGATAAATGTATGTACTCTCGTCCAAAAGATGGACAGAGTGCACAAAGCTGCTGCTAATTTGCACGGCCCTCTTATTCTTCCTCGGAACAACATTTTTGCTTAAATGAGAAAAGGGAAGAAAACATGAGGAGAGACGTATATGTATATAAAAAAAAAAAAGATCCCTCACACCATGTCCTAGACAGGACACAATTTGAGGCATAAAAAATCCTACCACAGCAAAGCACATAGACATAATACATATAGGCCGGTGAAGACATTGAATTTTAAGGGAAGGTCGTAGCATAGTCCAGAGGCCCTCCACCCCCCTCTCAGCCATTGTCCAGATAAGAGGTGTTATTATCGTCAGCTCGACTGAGGTTCCGTCACATGTCCACAGCCTTGGGGAAGAGAAGGGTGAGGAGACAGACAAAGCATTTTTGTTTTTCCTAAACATGCAAGAATGTCTTGAGATAAGGCCGCCATCAAGGCCACAGTTTGGGTCAGGCAGAACTCGTAAATTGCCGTTTCTGTCTTTTAAAGTCTCGCTGGTACATTTCTCTGATGGGAACTCCAAACAGCCAAATTGATTCCTTACGCCAAAAGTCGAGCTCACAGCTTTCTCCAAGATTATTACCAACCATTCATGGGTGTTGCCAGAAAGTTCACAGCCCTGATAACAGCCTGCTCCAGCTCTCTGATGCAGCTCATAATTCATTTTGTGTTGCCAAGCTTTGACACATCCACACAAATGTGTAGACAATCCTGATTTCACCAACCCAAACAGCAAAATCCAGTTGTCATCATGAATGCAAATTGTTTTCGTCAAGATAAGAGGGTCCTCCTTATCCTGACTCCAGTTGGGAGAAGTTGATCAATTTTGTTGTGAGACCAGCTGATCAAATCCTTTGAATTAGGAAGGTATGCAGGGGGAAAAAAGGCTCTTTAAGGGTTCACAAGATGAAAGATAGCAAAGCAGGGAAGCAGGGGGGACAGAGCACAGGGAGACACGTGTCTTCACCGGAGCACAGAGAAATATGTATTACTTTAAGAAAGCCAAACCAATAATTTTGCACATAACCACACACCTGGCTGCCATTGTAATGATGTTCTAAGCTTTACAATTAAATATGTTACAGGGTTTGGGCATTTGTATTCTCCTTTTATCAGTAAGATGACTAAACGGGTGAATATTTTAAGAGTCCATAGTATGCTTTTTCACAGTTTCAAAATATATGTTGAAACTGATAGCTTTCAGCATATCAGTACATGTGAAAAATAATCTGCTTCAGCATATGCCTTATTCCAATCTGCACTGTTAGCTCAGAGCTGAGCCAGAGTAGTCAGGAAATAGATGTAAGGCATCAAGATCTATATGTGATAACATGTTAGATAAGGCCCACTTCAAACTGAATAACAGCCACTCCACATGAGTAAAACAACATCCAGACTTGGGATGGTCTTTGCAGGTTCTTGGAGGCTTTTTTTTTTTGTGTGTGTATACAGTATAGAGAATGCAGTGGGATCCCAGTTAGGCACACAGAGTGTGATAGGTGGTCGATGTTTGTGAAAAAGTTAATATAATCTAAAATGAGGTTGTGGCTCTTTATTTTTTAAGTTCTAGTTGGAGCATGTGAGAGCATGGTGGCAGTGTATCTATGATGTGGGACTGGTGTGCAACATTGAGGTTTGTTTCTGAAAACTGAAGTAGAATGCCAAATTCTGAATGTGACACCATCACATTTACAGATGCATCTAAGAACAGAATAGTTTTCATTCAACCTTTATTTATACAGGTTAGTCTCACTGAGCCTCGAGGACTCATTTTCAAGAGAGACCTGATTCACCCAAAGAATGATGACAACAGTAGACAATTATAAAAAATAGCATATAAATTTAAAATAGATTGAAGAAAATTATATTAACAAATGAATCAAAACAGCTACATTATAAAACATCTACATTATAGTTATACAGTAGTTATACACATTATAGTTACATTGTAGTTCAATATAATAATTAAAATAAATGTTCAAATTTTTATCAATCATTTCAGAAAGTGAAACACATGTTGCATAGATTCATTACACACACGTTGAAATATTTCAAACCTTCATTTATTGTCATTTTGATGATTCTGGTTCTCAAATAATGAAAAGCCAAAATTCAGCATCTCAGAAAATTAGAATATTCCATAGTCAACTTTTGGTACCTTTGTCAGTGTGGGCAAGAGCCAAGTCCTGCTGGAAAATGAAATCAGCATCGCCATAAAGCTCATCAGCAGAAGGAAGCATGAAGTCTCTAAAATGTCCTGCTAGATGCTGCGTTGACCGGACTTCAGAAAACACAGAGGACCAACACCAGACATGGCCCCGATTTGGAGTCTCTGAATTCTAGAATTGTGCTGCTCAAGGTGTCTGCATGTTGGAGAAGCTCTATTGCATTCATTCTGGGATGTTGCTTTTCAGGGTCAGAGTCAGAATCAGAATAAGCTTCGTTATCATTGTATTGAGATACAACAAGAATTTGTCCATACAGTCGTCCAAAAGATGGGCGGAGTGCACGTAGCTGCTGCTCTTTAATAGCATAGCCTTCTTATCCTTTTCAGAATACATTTTTTAAATAGAAAAAGGGACAAAGCCATGAGGAGAGGGATAGTGGTGTTACAAACTAAAAAATATCTTCACACCTTGTCCTAACAGGGGAGTGGTGGCACAGTGGTTAGAAACGGTGGGCCTGTGATAGGAAGATTGCGAGTTCAAGCCCTGGCACTGACAACATCAAAAAATGTGGGTGGAAAAAGGTGAAACACCCACACCTGCCTCCACCCTCATTCGCACCACTCTGGGCCCCTGAGCAAGACCCTTAACCCCCACCATCTGCTCCCTAACAGGTCTCTCTTGAAAATGAGTTCCCGTGGCTCAGTGAGACTACCTGGATAAATAAAGGGTAAATAAATGAAAAATAAAAAAACAGGACACAATTTAAGACATTAAAAAACTCTGCCAGCAGCACAGTTATGAACACGTTACATATGCATTTGACGACGAAGCGGTCCATGAAGCACTAACAGATAGTCCATTGTCCTAATAAGTTGATGGTCAACCAGCACAGTTCTGCCTCCACCGAAGTTGGGAGGTGGGGGGGGTGGGGTGTGAGAGATGAAGCTTTTCCTTATTTTACACATTTCCCAGGAGAAATTGATATCTTGGCCTGTTCGAAGCCAATCGGGGGAGACAGATTCAGATAAGCTACAATTGTTGATTTATCCACGCAGACAAAAACAAAGCCAAACCACAGTTGTGTGAACGGTGCTCCAAAACTGTCATTGCATTTTTTGTCAGCCTCGAGTCTTTACTGATACTTTCAACATCCGAGTTGTCCAGATGTGGGTGCATTCTACTGGTCCGTGCTCACGAGCCTCTTCAAGGTTGTTTCATGCTGACGAGTCCCAAAGCCGCAGGTGGCCTGCGATTCAAATCACTTCCATCTTACGGTTTAGCTTGTAAATCAGCTGATTTTGAGTTCTCAAAGCATGAACCAAACCTTCACATAGGCAGAAGCCTGACCAGGCCAGACTAGCTGCGGTCGTCTTCTTTGTATGTTGCTAAACCAGGAACCAGACTATTCCAAAAACAGGAAACCTGTTATCATAGATCCAGTTATATGCGATTTTGGCTTCCTCCATCAACAGCAGAGATAGAAATATCGCCTTCCACTTCCCCAGAGATATATCCAGCTGCTTATGTCATCCAAGCAGACATAAGGGTTCGCCAGGGCCCTGTCTCCAGGATGCTTTGAAAATTTTAATTCCTCTTTTTCTAGATGTAAATCATTTTGTTTATTTATTTGATGATTATCTCCTCTGGTATTGGATGCTGTGCAGCTGGAAGGGTTTTTACTGAAACCTTTTTATTTTTGGACATTCATTTTGATGCGTAACCACAACAACAATATGGTTTTCTACAACTGGGAGCAGCTGATTAACATCTCAAAAGCTCAAATAATATCTCGTCTACAGCCCCAGATCCCAAATGAGATTCTTCCTGCCCATGGCCATCAGCATCTATAAAAACTCTTTAATGAAACCAGGAGTTCAGGAGCAGCTTCCACTCTGGTGTGAACTTTGTTACTTTGCAGATATTTATTATGCACAATAAACAAGATTTCTTGACATAAAGAGAAAAATCCTAAAGCACCGTTTTCTAAAGTCCTGTTATGGGTTCTCTGTGGCCACATTACAGAGTTTTCCTCCACTTTGCAGGATGCTACACAAAAAAGCATCTATTGTATTCACATTTGACTTTGCCTATAAAGTGTAAAAGGACAAAGTGTTTTTGTGACATTAAACACAAACAACTCATGGTAATTAAAAGGCCTTTATTTCCTATTTGTTTTTTTATTTTTTTACAGAACTGGTAACACATATGATAAATTTGTAATAAGTTATTTGGTTCCCTTTGATAACTTTATAAGGTTCCCCAACAGATGTCCACATAAGGGTCGAGAGGAGTTTGTGAGCAACATTTGTGTCCAGTCAAAGGCTAAAGCATGCGATCCACAGTAGGCACAAGTACTGACATGAACACGCGCACCACAACACTAGACACGAAGAAACACAGCTAGGGGACACAACCTGACTGTCCTCTGATGAGCTGAAAAATGATGGAGAAAAAGAGGTGAAGCAGGGAAAAGAAAGGAGTCTTGGAAATACAGCTGTGTCAGGGATGAAGGGTGGAGGACTCAGAGCTCAAGAGGGGAGTTCGGTACGGCCCTGCATGTTCGGCAGTATACAGTATGTCCACGTTGTAAACATGAAGGCCGACATTCTTTATGAAGATTCAAACTCCTGTTAATGGTACTGGCAGCTTTAAACACAGAAACAGCACGAAGACAGCAACAGAAAGCAAATGCCAATGGATACACAGTGTCTCAAACATAGTCCTTCACTCTACATTGGAGGTACACATGGTGAAACCGAAAGAAATCAAAAAGCAGAAGTGATTGCACATTTATGCGCAAAAATACAAAGAAGAAATACAAAGAGTAAGAGAGGAGACAAGAAAACATGTTTCAAAGTGATGTCTCTACACGCTGAGAGTCTTTGACAGTGGTGGTTAACGGACTGAACTTTGCACAGGTTCCCTTTTTAAATCCCAGCGTTTGTTCACAAATAAAACAAAGCCAAACCACATCTGTGTGAACGGTGCTCCAAAACTGTCGTTGCACAGCTGAAACAGCTTCAGATGCACGTGTGCAGAAGGTAATATACATCTACAAGCAATAAAACAGACATATAGTCATATATAAACCATACTTGAAATAGTTTTTTTAAACTTGAGCGTATTATTGTACATAAACTGACATACATTTAAGAATGAGTTATGTGTCCCATACATGCAGAACTGTACTGTAAGTTGCATTATCCAATACATGTTTATGGACCATGTCACCCATAATAACATAGACACAGTCCTCCACAGAACTTGCCCAGTGGTCATGTGATCGTGGTGACCCAAGCAATAAAATTAAACAAAAATAAACTCCTCGAGTGTGCTATGAGTTAACCTGTAATCACATGTGCCTTTTCCTGATGCATTCTCTCTCTGCATGAATTGTCTTGGCAGAATCAAGCAGAGGTGACGAATGTTGGCAACTCTGATCAGATGGTGGCAGTGTTTCTTCAAACTGCAGTCTTATGTTTTACTTAGTGTTTTAGCGTGTTGTTTGGTCACAGTCAATAGCATGAATGAGACAGTGGTTATTATAATATTGCATTAGACAATGTGGAGCTTCTGCAACACATTGAGGCCTGTTGCCAGAACAGAGGTGGCAGTTTGCTGCGTAAAGGTTCAGTGTCTGAGGTCAGTTTGATGAAACGGACTCTAGAGGAAAGCAATGACTGATTTGCCTTCCTGCCAGGAGTTAAATGATCGGCTGGATGTACAGTACATAAAAACCCCTAAAACATCACATGAAAGCTCGTGAAATAAAAAAGTGACCCCCAAAAAAGTCTCATCCATATGTTTGTATTTACTGGCTTGAAAAACATTGATTGTTAGAATGAACCTTTTTTAACCTATGAGGGATGACCTGAGGGTGAAGTTTTTAATTTTAACTTTTTTTGATGTTTTTCTTTTTAGTTGGCCTGTGGTTGGAAAAGTTTGTATCTGTCCATAATGGCATGGTTTTACTCATTATTTATGGATGAGCTGCACAACAAGTTATTTACATCTCCATTTCAGCTATCACTCCCATCTGTAAAGTAGAGCATGCCAAATTGTGGAAAAATCATTTCCAAGAATATCCTATCATGCTCACTAATCCAGGTAGAAAAATCTAAAGCAGTTCAAGCTGGTCCTCTGGACTGAAGAAGTCTTTTGGATGAAAGATGAAACATTTTTACAAATTTTCTACAATTTTTTGAAACTTTTATACATTTTTTGTTGTTCTTCTTCTTGTTTTTGAACCTGTCAGAGGCCCAGACTTAACTTTTTTAGGCAGTTCCAAGAATATCACAGTAAAATTCAGACCTACATCATTTGTCTACATCTACATCTATGGTGCTAAAATGTTGATTTCCATTTCAGCTGCTGATCGGGAAGCTGCTAGACTCTAGTTACCTGATATAGACCTGTATTACTCATCAACAGACCAGGTATATTTTCTAAAACAAACTGGGTCAAGTGATTTTTTTTTTTTTTTTTTTTTTTAAATTTTAAATAATATATTTTTTAAAAAAAAAACTGGGTAAATTTTTTTTTTTTTTTTTTTTTTTTTTTACATTTTACATTATATCTTTTGTAAACTGACTTTTAACCCATAAGTGTCAGTTCTGTCACAAATCTGTTCTTGGAGCTTCTCTGCTAGCATTTTTATGCAAATTAGTTGGCAATAGAAATGTCCTAACTAGCAACGTTAACCTTAGGAACTAAAAGGAACTATAGCTTCATGAAAAGAAGGGAGAAATAATGAGATTGATATGAAAGCTGTAACATTGTGCTATCAGCATTCATTACCCCTTCTAATTTTATTGATTAACTCGAGGCTCCTATTGTGACCATAGTAGAAATGTAAGCCCAGGAAATTATGTTCATAGCTTCAGTGACACAAAATACACTAAGACCTGATATGAAATCCAGATTTTGAAGTACGCTATGGGATTTCAGTCTATTCTTCTAGCAGCAGTTCAGATATTTCTTAAGTTGGGAACTTTTGGAAAGGTGCGCAATTAGAACACCCTACAGCAACACAACAAGCCAATTAACTGCTTGTTTTAGCTCAGAAAAGGCCATCTTCAGCTAAAAAAAACAATGAGAAGTTCAATATCCAAACATGGCGGCATCCATCACGCCTTTTACTAACCTTATTTATGTGACATGGCTGCAAAGTTCCTTTTTTAGTGTACGAATGAGTCGAGTAAGTAACTCCTAGCAAGAAAGCAAATTTGAACATTGCTTCTGAGTGTGAAAATCACAGATTATGCATAGTTTAATGGCAGGGATTCAGGTTTAAAACTTGAGTTGCACTGGTTCAAATATCAATTTGAGTTAACTGTTGTTTGATCAGTCGGTCCAAAAAAGTAAAAAGAAAACACCAGAGCAGGCATAAAACCACCTGCGTTTTTGATTGTACGCTTAAACTGGGAGTGGAGAAATGAGCAGACTGACCCAGTTTGGTTCATAAATTGCACTCTGCCCTAAAACAGAACATCCTCTCATTTGACATATATGTAGCTTTATTACGAAAACCTATAATATATCAACCATTTTCACTATCAAAACAGGAAACATACATTAATGAACACAATTTGGGTGAAACACTGACATGAAAAGGTCAGAAAGTAGAAATCACTCACTCTAAACTCACAGCTGTTTTCAGCGCTCGCACACAGCAGAATGAATTTCACCCTCTTGACGAACAAAGACCTCGGAAAGGAATGTAGGAGATACATATGCCACAGAAAATGAAGACGTCAGATTTTTTTTTAAATCACTCATAAATATACTTGAGCTATTCAGCTGAGCGCTCTAAAGAGTTAGTGCTTGAGATTTATGGCTTTTAGTTTAATCTTATTAATTTATTTAGTTTACATATACACTTATTGGATAATAAACAGAGTAAAAGTGAGATGGTTGTGAAGTGTTTCAGGTCAATCAAATAGAAAATAAAAAATGTTTACTGTAAATAAAGAGATAAAGAAAATAAAGAGGGTGATGGAGGGATTCCAAGTCTCGTTATTCCTTTTTGGGGCAAACTGCAAGTTTAGCATAACTATGAATTATTAAAAACAATGGTGCTGAAGTAAGATTTTACTGAAAGGTTGTGAACAATTAATGTCTGACTGCTGTAGACAGGCATTTAAAATAACCTGCTTGGAAACATGAGAGTTTAAGTAACCAACAAGCTAACAACTAATCCACCAGTGAATGGCTAGTCTGAGCAAGTTGATGACCAAAGTGGATTGCAGCCATTTTAAAACATTTCTAATTTCAAAACTTTTTAGCAGTTTGTGTATAAATTATTTTATAAACCTTAACACTGTTGCCAGTTTTGCATTACATGTACACATTTATTTACATTGAATTCAATGGTTATTTGTGAAAGCAAGTAGCAGAAGCAGCTAGCTGTAGCAGTCTGGGGTGCTCACAGCAAAGTTATAACAATACATGTATATATATATATATATATATATATATATATATATATATATATATATATACAGCCAG
>JARVGS010000127.1:12792305-12802725 GCA_031762315.1 Hypsolebias antenori
TTTTTGGGGGGGGGGGGTGTTGTTTCTCAGACAATACAATTGCAATTTCTGTATATTCAAGACATAGCAGTTGGTGCGGCATATCAGTTTAGTGGTTTTTGCGAAGCAGCTTAATTGCTCCCACTGAGACCTCAAGCACCTGCAGCACCTAAGCTTGCAAAAATAATAATAAAAAATAAATAAAAATAGCCATAACACTCATTGACATCATCATCATCATCATCATCATCATCACTGCAATCCAACCCTTCCCAGCCCACCCCACTCCCATGGCTGCCCCCCTGCCCAGCCCTGGTCTGCGCTTACACAGAACGGCTAGAGAGGGGTGCCGCGTGCTGTCAGACCTACCGTAGACAGAGAAGTCCACCACAGTCAAGATACACGGAGCACACATAAGACACAAAGCAGGAAGGAGGAGAGCAGAGACAAAGGAAGAGATTGAACTCACAGCAGACACCAAAGGAAGGTAATCACAGCAAATGCAAAAGGCTGCACCGTGAGGGGTGAGGCAAATGACAGACAAGAACTGCAACTTGTGCAGCACGACCACTAAGTTTTAAAATAAGTTGCTTCTTTTTACTGCGCTTGTCAAATGCTAACTTAATAAAAAAAATATGATAACATCTTTGTGGAAATCTATAGTTTTTGAAGCAGTCTTTAAATGGATTGAAGAAATAAGAGCACTGTCATTTTGCACTCAAACCCCAAAGAACAAGTGACAGAAAGAGCAACAGTAACACTCATGACGAAAACATTTAATCACAAAAATACAAAAAAAAATTAAGTCAAATACACAATAAACATGGTGGAATTATAACGTGAATAACATCTGTGGGGGGAAATAATCTGCACTGGGTTAGAAATACATCAAAACAGCAAACAACAATTGTTAGCTTCTAAAAAAGCTATCAAATACATGAACAAAATAAAGTGACCTTTTAAAGTGGGGTTCTCTGGAAAGATTAATATTCATACTCAGTTTAAAGAAACATAATAGTTTTGACTACATACAGATGCTAACAGCTTGTAAAAAGGGCTAGAATCAAAACAGACTGCTGTCATCCTAAAACAACTCCAGTCTCACAGATTTCAGAGCTGTTGCTGCAAATAATGTACTATTTTATAAAGCTTTACGTCACCACTAGATTGCATTGCACCATTCATTACACAGAGTTCTGTGGTCATTTGTGCTGATCGTGTGAATAGCTTCTAGCTGCAGCACTGTCAGAGCAGCCTGGGACACTTCCAGCAGGAAAACTATGATTGTTAGACTAACAGTGACATGAGAACCTGACAGCAGCGTACAGGCTTGTTCTGCAGTGTTTCTTACTTTCTGATATGTTTATTTATGTATTTACTTTTTTTATTGGAGTTGTTTTAAGATTAAGATAAATTAGCTAAGTGAAATGTATGATGCGGGCATGGTGGCTCAGTTGGTATAGAGCTGTTGCTGTTCAGCGTGAAGGTTGCTGGATCAAATCCCGGCCTTTCTGGGTGGAGTTTGCATGTTCTCTCTGTGCATGTGTGGGTTTTCTCCAGGTACTCTGATTTCCTCCCACAGACCTGCATGTTAGGTTGATTGGTAAATCTAAATTGTCCCTTAATGTGAGTGAAAGAGTGAATGGTTGTTTGTCTCTATGTGTCCCTGTGATGGACTGGAGACCTGTCCAGGGTGTCCCCTGTCTCTCACACAGGGATTGTTGGATACGGGCATCAGGGACCCCTGTGACCCAAAAAGGAAGAAGCGAGCAAGGATAATGGCTGGATGAAATGTATGACTCCTAGTTTAACCAAACGTCACAGAAAACTTGAGAACAGGTTAAAGAATAGGTCGTTGTTCAAAGTGCTTTGCAGGTTTTCACAGCGTTGACACAACCTCGCACAGCAAAACGTACCTCTCCTCCTTTCAAGTTCTTCATTCCCATGTCACCTTTGCCCTTCTTTCCCTTCTTGTTCTTCTTTTTCTTGCAGCAGCATTTCTTGATTATGCAGAAGCAACATGTTAGAATCAGTAAAGCTGCGACCACGGCAATGGCAATGATGGCCCAGGATGGCACTGAAGAGAGGAGGCAAACCAGGACAAAGATGGCTCATATATAGACTCAAAAAAAGTAGGAAGCAAATACTTGAATATTAGACCAAACCATCATTTAGTCTGCTTCATGTTGTGTCCTATGCCACATGCATTTAGGGAGAGGTGGCAGGTTAGCAATTAGACTAGATGATAATTAGATTTTCTCGCCATTAGAAAGAGCATCCAGTGATCAATACTAAATAAAGACATGATAGGGCTGACAATGCCTGCAGCAAAATAGAAAATCTAATTCCCAAATAATTCTTCAGAGTCACGTCAATAAGAGACGGTGGATCGAAACAGTTTGGGGGTGTTTTCCTGGCACTCACATGGGATCTTGTCGATTTCGTTCAGGAACTTGTTTTTGATTTCGTCGAAGGCATCGTTCTTGTTGGATGGTTCGGTGGTGTTCTCGGCAGAGACTAATGCGACGGGGGCCGGAGTGACGCTTAACTCGCTGGCACCCGTCGGCTTCGCAGCAACCATGGGCGTCGTCTGGTGTTTGAACAAGTTAAACTTCATCACTTAGGCAGTTGGCACAATTTCTAAAAATAAAAAATAAAAAAAGGAGAAAAGAATAGCATGAAAACATATAAATTAGAAAAGTTCTGACTAATCAAAGCATGCTTGTGTACCAATACACTGCACTTTTTAAGGACAATACAGTTCTAAAGAAAGTGTAAATGTGCAAATGAAAGGGTTTTATTTTCAAGACATTAAGATAATCAGTGTTGGTTTAGTAAGGTTTTACATGTTTATAGTATCAATCAAAGTTTGTTAGAAGAAAATGAATAAGATTTGGTATAACATGTGGACCACAACAAACAGGAAATATGAAAATGATCAGTTCCCAAAACACTTTTCCACTTTCTGAGGTGAGTTAAACTCTCATTTACCAGCTTTTGCTTCTACCACTACTCCAGCTCTGCCTTTCTCAGTTCACACCCAATCTGAAAACGATTGGTAGAAATCCCTCTTCAGCTTGATAGCACCTTCACCCTAGTCGTCGGCCATTGATTCGAGGGGTTGATTGCCACAGCAACAAGCAGCCACAAACTTACAAAGGCTTAGGGTAGACAACAGTGTCCACTTGGAAACATTGTGACTTTCCTCACTTAAAATGAAAAATAGCCTTTATAACAAATGCATCTGAACACTATGGCAAACACACATAAAATATATAGGTGCACAAAGCAAGTCCAGCATCCTCCTCTGCTGTCAGACTTAACTCAACACCAGGTGACCAGATTAAACCTCAGCTTCTCTCCACCTGACAATCTAAAATACGTGTTGCTACGACTGCAGAATCAATAAACAGGAGGGTCGTGTTACCAAGCACACTTAAAGAGATTCTGTTATTTGAAGTGACAGAATACTTATGAGTAGTCAGTATTTTACCTGCAGTAGACAGAAGTCAGTCAGAGCCATCTGTGGTTGAAAAGGCTCTCATGAGGAAGTCATACGAATAGCTACATATACAGTAGACGTTATTTAAGAAAAAAGAATACCACCATCTACAACAACTCGAATTTTACAGCCTTCTGTTGTTAGAACGAATGTTTTTTTAAAGGGCTGCTTGGGTCACTTTTCAAGTTAAATTCTTTCAGACGACAATGATAATTAGCACCTTATGAGCCATGACATCAGTCATTTAGCTCTGAGTATAGATCAAAGGATAGAAGTCTTTGTACAGGCTAAGCTAAAGGCTAGCCAAAGGGAGCAATTTTTTCATAGCTTTGCAGGCAGGTCTATAAAACAACTCATCAGAAAACAACATACCGATGTGAATAAACTCTACAGTACCTCATATTAAATCTCTCCACCTTTTCATGACACCTTTTGTTTAGTTTGTCACTGTTTTCTCAACCCAACAATGCTTGTTATCCATCCATTCATCCATCCATCCATTATCTTTACCTGCTTCTTCCTTTTTGGGTCACGAGGGTCACTGGTGCCCATATCCAGCCATCACTGTACGAGAGGCGGGCGACACCCTGGACAGGTCTCCAGTCCATCACAGGGACACATAGAGCCAAACGAGACAAACCACCATTCACTCTCTCACTCACACCTAGAGACAATTTAGAGTCACTAATCACTAATCAGTCTAACATGCATGTTTTTGGTCTATGGGAGAAAACCAGAGTACCCAGAGAAAACCCACATATGCACGGAGAGAACATGCAAACTCGACCCAGAAAGGTTTCCGGACAGGATTTGATCCTCAATGTTCTCGCTGAGAAGCGACGCTCTACCAGTTGTGCCTGTTTGTGTGCAGAGCATAGACTGATGGTGCTGAGGCTGCAAACATATCAGCACCATCACTCAGTCCAAACATTTACTCATCCACCGACATACTGATACAACAGTAACAACAGGTAACAGTGTCCGGACACAAACATTTACATGGTCTATAAAATACCTAATGCTGCATTTACAACTCAAAGGGTAGGGATTTTTGTTTAATTAAATTTCTTAGGAGACAGTATTTGCTCTTGAATAGTGTGCTCTGAGCACCGATAAGGTTGATTTCCCCCATGAGCACTTTTCACTAATTCTTCAACCTGAGCTCTTTCTGAACACTGACTGCTCATAACTACTCAACAGTACCATACCAATTTATTTATAAAGCACCTTTTTTTTAATTCAACCTTTATTTAAACAGGTTAGTCTCATTGAGTCACAAGGACTCGTTTACAAGAGAGACCTGTAAAAAGAAATGTAAACAGCAAATCTAAAACTGCAACAGCCAACCAAAGTGCTGACAACAATAGGAATAGGCAGTGATTTTTCAATATGCAAAGAGTCATTTAAAGGTGAAAATTATAATGTTTAATGTGACTATTGTTTTAATTAATAGAGAGGCCTTATATTAGCAGCTGGTAGTACAGTAACACAATGCCACCAGTACGGTAGCTGCAATGCACCAAGATGAATCCTAAACACTGTGGTATTTTTCCAGATGAGGGGTTACTTTTATGACATGAGACATTGATGTTTAGATCAGCGTTGTTTTGTCTCACATTATAATTGTTCTGCTCAGCCCAACAAAGCGGTTGGGCCGTTGTGCTGACAGTTGTGCTGTAAAGGATGAAAAAGACACAACGAGAAATGCCTGAATACATGTTACTTGGTGTGTGGGTATGTATTGTAAGTGAATTGGGGGGAGAAGGATTGACTAAGGACAAAATATTCAAAAGATAATGAATATTGACAAATTCAAAGAACAGTTGCTCTTGAATTGCTCACCTCAACACATCTGTAGTTCTTTTTAAACAAATCTCTTTACTGAACCCTTTCTATGTCCAGATAAGAAATTAAATGTTCAACAAACTAAATTCCCAGGCTTGGAGTGTTGCCAGCAGAGCTAAAAACACTCATTTGACATACCAGCACATGTTTGTTCAGTACTCAGCCAAATAAAATCTGAAAAAGTATGAACTATTTATCTCCTACTGCTGAAGGGGGAAAAATGGTTTTGCTGGCAGGTTGACAAAACATCTCATGAACCACTGGACATATTTTAATGAAAGTCTCAGTAAGTAATCATTGAATGTACATTTAAAATTGATTAAATTTTTAGGGTCAACACAATTCAAAATGGCAACTACAACTAACTGAATATGTCCAAAACATCAATGCCTTCATTTGAATAAAAGTTACATATATTTAAAAAAGCTACATAAGTTGACATATATTGAACTGAAGTTTGATCTTATTGTAACTCAGAGCCATCCTTAAAATGTACCTTTAGTGCTAACAGAGCTCACAAGATCTTGTGACACTGTGTGATATAATTCACAAGTATGGGTCAAAATGGTTAGAATTCCATCACGTTTTAATCATAAAATTACCTTTGTTTAAATCTTTGCCTTAAAAAGCAGTCGGCAGCATGCATGCCTATTGACTTTTTGTGGGGACTGTCAGGTCAACATGTTCTCGCTGATTTACCTGAAATAACTTTTTAACACTGCAAGAACTGAAGGTTGCATGCACTTTAAACAGCATTGGAAATTTAATGAGGGTCTTTGTGCTAACAAAGCCATAATAGCTGTCAAAATATGCCATTTTCCAATCGTTTTATCTGATTTCTGTGTGTATGTGGGGGTGGGGGTATAAACTATTATAAAAATAACCTCTAAATATGCATCATTCACCAGTGTGCTGCATCATTTGTAATATAAGAGCAACATCAGCAGCATCACACTGTATTGCCAATAATAAAATTGATTGTTTGCATTTGAACATTGAACACACTTCGTACAGTCTTGGTGCACAATAAAATCAATAATCAAGTCAATGAAATAATTCCTGGATGTACGCAGCATTGGAGAGAGAACAATGGAATCAGATGGCAAGCCAAAAGCAAAAACAAAGTACTCCCTTCTTCTGAAAAGAAATGGTGATTAAATGCTGAAAAACACGACAGAAGTTGTCATTTTGTGGCTTGAAATTACAGTGGTTGGGAGGTTAAAGCAAAAGTTGGGAATAAGAACATTTGCAAATGAGCTGGACTGAAATATTCTGAACTAACGATTACCGAGTTGTGAACAAAGGCAAGGAATATTGACTGTATTCAAATGCAGCTTGTTCAAAAAGCTCTGATGAGTTTAAATTATACTAACTCTCAAACAATGAGTGAATTATGAAGACATTGTGTTAAAGCATTGACAAATAATTAAAAATATAAATATTATGAAATTGTATAGTTTAGCTTTGGATAACTAAGAGGGGATGGTGGCAAAACAATACAAATACAAGTCTTTCAGTAAAAGTGGCCTTTAATCCCTTAAATTGGATTTGTTATCCGCGATAAATTAGAAAATCTACTCTATACGACATAGCAGAGATATTTTCTATTTTGCATGAAAAGTTTATACTCCAAGAGAAACCTCAACGCCAATCTCCCAGAGGTCACGACCCCCTCAGTGCCTCATTGTGGGACGCCAACAGAAACACAGCAACCACATGGCGTGGGAATCCATTTGATTTGTGATGTTGCAACACTATGTCAAATATGGAAGTTTCTGAGTTGTTGAAAGGAAACCATCTTATTTCAGGATGCTGACCATCATTTTGATGACTAACGAGAGACGACTAATGAGAGATTAGCAAATATTGGATCCAAGAAGCTAATGTTAGCTCTCAACATCTGATGCTCTCAGAGTAACTACAGCCACACTGAGCCCTGAGCAACTCACAGAACAGCATGGACACATTAACCCCCTCCTCTTACAGACCAATCACATAAAAGTTGTTGCAAACCCTGGGGAGCTCCTAGAACAAATGACATCATTTTGGTCTTGCAGCTGCCTCAGAAATAGAAGATTTCGTCACTTTTCAGAGTATAAATTCAGTCTTACTCTGCTTTCTTTGCTGCTGTTACTTTTATTTTGGGTTTGTTAGGTTTGAGAGGTAACATCATTAAAGCTGCATGTTGCTAGTTTGAGATTTTTACGTATTTTATGTTTCTATGTTGTAATTTGGTAGGCTTTCTAACCTTAATATATTTTGTGATCTGATTATTTGTATTTTTAACACCACACCACTGTGTGTCATGTTGAAAATTTTAGATTAGTTACTAAGCTATCAAAGAAATAATTCTTGGTCCCAAATTGTTTCTAAAATTGCACCGCTTGGGGTGGCTGCATGTTGGAGTAGCTCTGTTACATTCATTCTGACATGTTGCTTTTGGAAACTGTAATTTGTCGTTTTCTGGAGGTAGGTCACATTTTTGGGAGGTTGTTTCCTCTGGTGTTGGATGCTGTGCCGCTGGAGGGATTTTTGCTGAAACTTGTTTTACTTCTGGACATTTGTTATGATGTGTAACCATGACAACAAGGTGGTTTTTACAACCGGGAGTTGCTGATTACCAGTACTATCTCAAATAATATCTCAACTACAGCGCCAAATTTCAAATGAGTTGAAAAGGAGGTGCTGTAGGTGCATTCTCGTCTCCCTGCCGGCTGTGCTCAAGTGCCTGACACCCGAGATCCTGGAACTGTCAGGAAACGTGGCTCGTGACAGAAGAAGGACTGAGATCATCCTCGGCACCTGCAGCCGGCTGTCCGCAGCGACAAGGAGGTCAGCAGGCTGCTGGGAGGAGTGGCCATCGCTCTGGGAGGAGTTCTACCTGGTATTCGGGCGATCCTGCAGCTCGGGGGAACCAAGAGGCCAGCTGAGTCTGGGTGGATGGATCGGACGGCATCTGTGGCCAGTTTCTTCGGATCCACTGTGGGATGGGCCTTTTCAAAAGATTCTTCCTGCCTACAGCCATCGGCATCTATAACATCTCTTAATGAAACGAGGATAAAGAGTTACAACATTTAATTTCCCTTTGGGATTAATAAAGTATTTTTGAATTGAATTGAAATGTATCACTTTGATATGACTCTGTGTTCCAGCTGCTGGTGCCTGAACCAGGAGAAGTGTTTAGCCACAGAATGAAAAAAACGTGAACAACTGCAAAGCATCCCAGTGGTGTTTCCAGCAGGCCAAACAAATGTCTTATTGGTTCCAGAAATCACAGTGTGACAAGTGCAGCTGAGAGCAGCCTGCCGTCAGACTGATGAGCGATTGAACGGGACCTCGATTCAGAAAGCAGAGACATATGACAAGACTAACACAAGAGGACTTGTGCTCTTGATTTGATTTTAGTCATGGCGGTAAGGGTAGTGGTGGTGGTGTGTGTGTGGGGTGGGGGGGCGGGAGGGGGAATCTCCCATTTTTCAAGCGCCAGTTCTCCAAGTAGCTGCCAGAGATTCTGTTTCTATTTATTGCTGCTTATAAATAATTCAAAATGAGGCTGACAGCAGGCTTATATTATTCAGGGGAGCCTAGGACTGGTTCGTTCAGTTTCAAATGTGACACTAAAATAACTCGTGCTGCTGATGTTAGAACAAATGCCATGTGTAGATATAATGAAAAACAAGGCATAGTTTTACACTTTTTGAAATTTAGAAAATTATTTCTAGGAATGTTGACTCATCACACACTTAGATGTGACTTGCTTTGGTTAAACAGCCATGCATGCTTCTTTTTCGCCGCTCCTTGGTTTAGGTTTTGTGACAATGGCTTACGTCAGAGAAAATGTCCATTTTGTCCTGACTGTCCCTCACACAAGGCCAAGCCAGGCCAATTGAATTATCACATTCTCTGTCTCGTACACTCTGGGAAGGACAAAAAAAACAAATATCATCAAAATGAAAACTTTGGTAGGAGATAGCAAGAAAAAGAAACTGCAGAAAAAATATGTAAAACGTCAATCTGCAAAAAGCTGGCAAGGGTACAGTGATTTTGTTTTAAACAGAAGAGGTTTGCATCTGTTTTTATGTTTTGTTCTGCAACTCATTAAAATTTACTTTTACCTTTGTGTCTATCAGGTTTGCCAATGTTATCTGAAAGCATTGTCTCAACCCTTTTAGAACAAATCTGGCTAAAATTGTGAATGTAAAAGTAAATATTTTGCTTCATATTTTGCTTTTTACTAAAATCTACTTAGAGTCATGACTGAATAATATAACAAATACTTTGTGTTTTCTAAAAATATCACTGAATAATATAACAAATACTTTGTGTTTTCTAAAAATATCACTAAACAAGAGAAAAATCTAGGTTACTAGTGATGTCAGAGGAGCAACTGAGGGATCAACAAAGTCATAAGAATTTATGTTTAAGAGAAGATGGGTTTATGCACCAAAATTCTGAACAATCCAAGAAGAAATATTCTGATGAATGCTCAATAATCCAGGTAGAAAAATATTTAAAAAAAAAAGTTAAGTCTGGTCCTCTGGACATTCAAAAAACAAAACAAAACAAAACAAAAAAAATTATAGAAATGTTTCGTCTGTCCTCCGAAAGACTTCTTCAGTTTGAGCCAATGTTGCCAGATCTCGCGATAGAAACAAGCGACTAGCTCCACGAAAACAAGCCCAAAACAAGCCCAACTGGCAACCCACCATATTGTGAAAACAGAGGAAGTTTTTAAACAATATAAACATACATTTGTTATAGCATTACATAAAAACAGCAAAATTATGCTTAACACTTTGAATAACATACTTTTACATTCTAAAAAATAAAAATACATTTTGTAGATGTAACATTAATTCAAACATTATGTATACAAATTAATCCCATTAAGCCTCTGAGACTCATTTACCAGAGAGAACTGAATTTCAAACGAAGAGTGATGACCACATATATGAGATGTGTATATATAAAATGGATTTAATGTATATAGCATAAGATGGCGATATAATGTGTGTACATAAGAAAATTATTAAACTGTGTATATATGACAGTGATATAGATAACATTTATATACACACAGAGAGACATATCTCT
>JARVGS010000127.1:12850962-12863933 GCA_031762315.1 Hypsolebias antenori
ATTAATAATATTTATATATATATATATATATATATATATATATATATATTTATATATATATATATATATATGTGTGTGTCACAGTTTGATTCAATAACTGTTACTTCTTCATAATGTAATCCTGATATTTTATACAAATAATATTTTTAGTTTTGATTTAGCTCCTCAAAGCCCTGGGATTGTTTTCAATCTGTCGATCATTCAGTCAACAAATCAATTATCTTTTCATCTATCCAGCCAAAATCCTAATGAGGTAATAAGCATGTTTAAAGGGACAAAAACAAAACAAAACTAATACAGTAAATGCTTTATAACTAACTATTGCATGTGTAAAATACAGAAACAAACCAACAATAACATATCAAGTAATAAATAGGATGAAGTGTAATGTTGCTGTAGCTTCATAACTTTATATGGGTGACTTCGCCAAACTCATATTGTGCAATGGCAGTTTGACTTTTATATACATTAATGTACAATTCATTAGGTGACCGATCACACATCCTTTGGACGAGTCAGTCTCAGAAGTCAGCGCTGCGTCTTCGCTCGTTGAGCCAGTCCCCGGGGTTCACATCCATCTGCAGCATCTTCATCACCCACTTGTCTCTTCGTGCTCCGTCTATGAACTCATCCAGTGAGAGCTCACCTACATGCCAAAGGACAATTACTCTATTCAGACACGCCTAAATTTCTTAATTTAACAAAGAGATGACTCCAAAATCTGGCTTCCCGTTTCATTTTTTTTCTCAGAACGTCCCATCAGAAATTCTTACCGTCTCCATTTTCATCGACCAACTCAAATATCCGCTCAACCACTTGGTCTGGAGTCAGCAGGTTACATTCTTCATCCAGCTCTCCATGGCATGCTTTCTTTAGCCGGTAAATAGACTGAAAAAAGGAAGGAAAGTATTTTTAACCTGACTCCTGCACTGTTTGTTTTTATTATAAAGTCTGAGGATTTGTTTCAAAGTACAGTAAATCTTATTAAACAATACGATCAATGTGAGTGAGGGCTACAATATGAGGACACATTACCTCAACAATTTCAAGAAGTTCTGTTTTATCGATGCATCCACTCCCGTCTTTGTCGTACATTTTGAAAGTCCATTTAAGCTTATGCTCCAGTTTTCCCCTCAGGACTAAGTTCAAAGCTGCCACATACTCCAGAAAATCAATGGTGTTGTCCTGAAAACAAACAGGAAGAGTTCAACCACTGCGAGCGAGCTTTTGTATGGAAGACATTTCTATATAGCAACAAGCTAAACAAAATACATTGGTCAATATTAATTTTTATACAGCTTTACTTTTCAGAAAATCTGAATTTATGTCCACCCTACTTCTCAACAGGCTAAACCAAGCAGAACAAACATTCAGAGGTTAAAACTTTAAGATTTTTACTTGAACTACAAATTACTATGTATGATATCAGTGGTTGAACTTCTGCCTAATATCACAAAATGATGATAAAAATGGTAAAATGGTTCGATTTAATTGAACCCTTGAACTTCGGTACTTACGCCATTCTTGTCAAAGGCTCGAAACATGTTCTCGATGTAATCCGCGGCCTCCTTGTTATGAGTGACACCGAAAAAACTCTTGAACTCGTGCATGAACAGCGTTCCACTCGGACACTCCACAACAAATTTTTTGTACCATTCCTGCAGTTCGGCCACATCGATCTCCTTGTCCGGGTCACTGTCCTCGCTCAGGCGCTGACCCATGATGGGAAGGTTTTCTTCACCTTACCGAACACTGAAATGCTTTCTTACATGACACTAACCAGTTTAAGAGAACTTTATCTTAAACCTTTACTAAACAAATGTCATAACTCTTAGAGCATGGCCATGAAGGCTCATTCCTCCAAGGAGCTTATACTCATCAGCAAAAACCAAATTAATAAGTCAGTACAAGCAGAAGTGTTGTTAGGTTCTCTCTGTGTTGCAACAAATCCCATCTGAAAGTGAGGAGGACACTCAGGTTTCTGTGGATCACATGATAACGGATTAGAAATGAAGACTTGTCAAACTCAATTAGTTCATATCAAGATGACAAAGGGATTTTCTCTGGTTTGCAGCACATAAATAAAGACTGCTACCTGCACCGTTTGTAAGCTTTGTGGCTGCTGCCTCCCTAAAATGACTCTCAGGCACCACTGAAAACGCAGCTCTACGTAAAGTTGCATCTATAAGAACATTTTAAAGCAAAGTTCTGTGGAAAGGGTATAACCAGTATCTTTCATGTTAGAGAGCTCAAACTAAACCCAGCTGTGGTCAAAGTAGTCATCACTATGTCATTAAAGCAGCTCCAATAAAACAAACAAAACAAATGAATAAATAACTAATTAGGGATTTTTGTTGTTGTTGCAAACACGATGTTTACAGATCATCAAAGTTCATGCTCAATAATCCAGTAAAAATCCAACGTCAGTTCATCTGGATGGTGCAAAAAAAGAAACCTCCAGATGAACTGATTGAATATTGTTGGATTTTTAAAAAAAATCTGGATTACTGAGCATGAACTGTTGGTGTTTTTTTATGACTTTGGCATGGCTTCCTTAAAGGAGTTGATGGGGGAAAGAGCAGGCCCCAGCAACCATCTTATCACCAGCAAATTGTTTTTTCCACAATGGAAGTGTGCTGCTTGTGGGACTCAGTTTGTTGGTGGCTCCTCGGACTGATGAAGTCCTTTGGATGAAACATCTTCGCAATAAAAAGAAACCGTCCAGAGGACCTGACTGAACATTGTTGGACTGTTTTATAGACATTTAGACTGCCACACATTTAATTCTGTAGTTATTTTTTGTACAAATAGCAGCAGCATCAAAGTGTTGAAGTCTGGTGCAGACTGGGGTAGAATATCAAAAAACGTAATCCAGAATAATAACGTAACGCAAAAGGTAAAGTATATGTGGGAGTGTTTGCATGAACTCCAGTTATTTTTTTTTTTTATTTTGAACTGTAAGGTGTTAAAGGTCAGAAACAAACCATTTCTCCAACGCGAGGTCATTCAATAGTTGTCTCTGACATGTTAGATAGGTAAACATTGCCCAAACCTCACTTAAAAATATCTGAAATATTCCTTTAATACAACCAGACAGGAATGCTACAAACGTTTGATTTGAATGTCACCAATCTTTTTGCTGCCATCAGTTTTGCAATGTTTGGATATTTACATATTTACAAGCATAAACATCTGCGACAGCAGTTGGCAGTTGCACTTCCAGTGTAACCAGTGTCAGTTCTGGCAGGAGTTTCGTATTTTTGCCAATCAAACCGTGTACTTTAAAGCTAAATTGACAGTAATGTAAACTTTTAAGTAATACGTTCAAACATATCCTTTTGAAACTTTTAGAATTTTTTTTTAATGACGACTCCTATCTGCTTTGGACGTGACCCAGTTTGGACCATTCCAACTAATAATTCATAAAAATTCATAAAGCATTTATGAGGTGTTAAAATAAAAACACAATTTGTTACCTGATAAAATTTAGGACAATGCAATTTTTTTTCATCTTACTCAATTTGTGTATGGTAAAAGTGGAATGTGTGTAATCTCCTTCCAGTTTAGGAAGTTCCTGACCAGATGATTCAACTCATTATCCCCAAAAGACCTGATTATTGTTTACAGTTCAGCTGCAGTCTGCAAACAGACCACAACAACTGTTTTTCCTCACTTATAATGAAACTAAAAGGCATCACTGCTCTGACAGACACTCTGAAAATAAAAGTGTTTTTTTTTTTTTTTCAGTGGAACAACAATGTTGTTTATAGGCTTGGACTGGCCCAACATTATCCTGGCTGTGAAATGTGCTGACAGCAAGGAAAGTGATAATCTTAGCTTAGAGGTGTCAAGGCCACTGGCCATGTTAATCCTCTCATGATTAGCATGATTCATTCCCGCTGGTCTTACACAACTAATAATTTTATTCCTCCCGTTTAACTTTTTTCTTAATCATCTTGCATAGGGGGCTGCTGTAGCTTGGTGGTCAGTGTTGTGGACTTGTAATCTTGTGGTTGCGAGTTCAAGCTCAGGTTGCGTCAGGAAGGGGATTGGCATCTGGCGTAAAACAATTGTCAAATCTTTCATGCGAATGAGCTCACTGTTACGACCTAAGGGAGCAGCCGAAAGAAGAAAATAAAATAATTTTGCACATATTCCTCTCTACCTGAGGCTTGTTTACCTTTCATTTACTAAAGAGATAAAGAACATTCTTACGAACACTAAAAACAGTATAGTACTTATCAAAGTTCCCCCATCAACTCCTCTGGCCAAAGTGGATCAAAACAGTAAAGTTCAATAATCCAGGTAAAACACAACAGTAGATCATCTGGACGGTTTCTTTGTGTTGAAGCGTTTTGTCAATTCGTTATTCGAATGTTCTGAACCATTTTAGCTATGGCTGCCTCAGGGGAGTCGATGGTGGAGAGTACGGACTCCTGACACCATCGCATCACCATCAAAGTGGTTGGTCCACTATATGAGTGTGCTGTTTATAAGACTGAGTTTGTTTTGGCTCCTCGGACTGATGAAGTCTTTTGGATGGAAGATGAAATGTTTCAACAAATAGGCACGGTCCAGAGAGGACCTGACTTAACTTTGTTGGAGTATAGTACTTATTTCAGATCTTTTTAAGTGCAGTTCTGTGAATAATTAATATCTTGCCTATTTTAGATTGATTAACTGATCCTGACCAGACTTTAGTCTAAGAGTGTCTAAGACTAACGTGGACTGTTGTCATCTTAAAGCAGCTATCACAAAAAAAAAAAAAAAACTTTTAGCTTTTCAGACATACACTATTTTGTAAGCCTCAACATCGTCATTAACTTCCCATAGTGTGATGGATGACACAGTTCTTTATAAAAACAAATGGCAGCAGCAGCTAGCTGTAGCACTTCTGATACAATCTGGGGCATTTCCAACAGGAATATCAGAGCTTCTGCTGGAATAGCCACATAATCTGAAACTATGTAAAGATTTATAAAATAGCGTTTGCATGTTGACATTTTTGAAACTAGTTATTTTAATATGAAAACAGTTCCTTTTAGCTGTACTCAAACTTCGCGTGTAAATAGTAACCTTTTGCAATCAGGCAGGAACACTAAAAATTGTATTAAAAATGGTGGCTATTAATAGCATGTAAACATGTTTGTTGCATACAATCAGCAAGTCAGCAATATTGTTGAGTACATCCTTCAGCAGAGAAGTAAAGACAATCAAAACAAATGATGTAATGTTCTTCATCCATTTAGCTAATGCTTTGGGACCACAAGCACTAGAAAACATCAGACTACATAACCGCACGTTTCAGAGAACATTTTCAGACTGCCAGACGAGGGCAGTTCCTCAAAAGTCACATATCAAGTTTGGCCAAATCCTTCCAGCTGCTCCACCTCATGCGCATTACTGGTTTTGCAACTCAGATTAAAACCACTCGAACATATCAAATTTTAGCATTTATTGCTTTCCATGAATACTATCGTACACGCTCAAGCCTTCAATTTCCAGGCAGTGGACATGTATCACAAGTCTACAAAAACTGATTTACAGAAGTGGACTGTAAAAATCCTAATTATCAAAAGTGATAGTGGTACAACGAAGGTATGACATACAGAAAGTACAAGTACCTTGTGTTGTGTTTAAAGTTTGATGCAGAAATGGCTACCTTAGACCAAACTAATGCTCATCTAACCAAAGTGGTCACTACTGGCACGACTGTTAAATTGGCTTCTTACAGTGACAAAGCAAAACAACTTTTTGCACGTTTTAAGGGGTGGATGCTAGTAAGTGCAAGGTAAGAAATATATATTTATATATGGTATGTGCTTCATATAAAACACAGACATCCATGAGGTTTTACTTCATATTTTCAATGACCTCATTTACCCAGAATGAGATGGTTTCCTTAAAAAAAATTAAAACTACTGTGCTTAGGCTAAAACACAATTCTGTCAAATGGATCTCCTTGGAAATAAATGACAAATGACATACAAAAATACATTATCAACGTTAAATTATAAGTTCAAACATAGAAATAAAGAAAAAAGCATTTTTGTTTTGTTAATAGTGAAAAAGGCAGTCTCCATGATCTTTTTCAAATAATCTCCTTCCAGTTTAAAGACCAGCTGACCAGTAGCCATGAGAAGCTGAAACAGAAGAGAGCTTTAGATCCTTCTGTAAGGAGTCTCATAGCCCATGTCACTTTTGGTCCTGATGTCTAAAGGTCCACAGTGCTACAGATATACCCTTGGGTTGGTATAATACAGTGTTCAAAAAACGAAAACAAGTCAGAAGGTATGCTGGGTTTCTGGTTAGTCGTGTTCCCCGAGCTCTAACGAGGTCTCAGCATTGTCTGAAATGTCAGCACCACCCTCTGTTGACAAGTCTGGGGAATTACTGGAAGAAGAAACCTGTCCATCTCTGGTTAAGCTCGCTCTATCACAGCTGCTGCTGCTGCACTCTTCATTGTCCTGCTCAGAGCTTGTGTTCCTCTCTGATGGATCCGGCTGCTCAGGCTGATCCTCAGAGCTGACAATAAGGGCAGCCACACTCTCAGCGGAGTCTCCTTCCTTCTGGGCTGGTTCAGTTTGCAGGCCGTTTTGCTCTGAGGAATAAAACAGTGACAGAATGTTTCTGAATAGTCTTCTTTTTAACTCCTGGTATACCTTATTTTAAAGGCCTGTAAAGTTATGTTTATGCCTTCAAAAACAATGTGTTGTAAATACAGTAATAGTGCTAATGTAATCCAATTATCCTCATCTATAATAAGATTTAAGTATTACAAGAACCAGGAAAACGGACTGAAGTGTTTGTTAAATCATGGGGACTACTTAAGTTGGCTATTCAAACAGCATCTAGGAGGGCCATAGCCAAGGGACAAAAATGGTTTCTTATCACTCCGTAGTGTTGAGGAACAATTTAAATTTGGTTCTATTTCATCCCTCCTGACTGCCAGAGGGCAGTACTGAAAGAACTGAATGTTCCCTTCGCACATGTGCTGTTCAAGTAATACTATTAAAAAAAGTCATACGTGTGTGACATGGATGACCAATCAGAGGCTATATAGACTGGCGTCATCAGCGGCTCTGCTCCTTTTTCTTCTCGCATGCGTTCAATCCAGGGCTTCAGCCCCTTGGATATTTTCACCGTCGCCGGAGGCCCGACTGCCTGCTGGCCGGAGCAGCGTGTTCGCCCTCCGAGGGGCCGCAACGGTTTAGCCTGCATTCAAGGTATTTCTCCTGTTTGTTGGGGTCTATGGCAGCTTTTCGCCCTTCCCTCAACTATAGCGTTTGACTACTGTATGTGCGATTCAACACTGGTGAGTAGTCTTTTGCTTATTTTGCGGCACTGACTGCTTTTGGAGGCAGCTATCGCGTGTGCGATATTCAACATGTGAGTAGCCTTACTTCTGTTTTGCCTCGGTAAGCGGCTCTGTCCGCATTGTGAGAGGACTATTGTGTGAGATTCAACATGTGAACAGTCATTTGCTTTGGTTGCGGCGCTGTCCACTTTGTGAAGCGACTACCGTCTGAAGGCGCCGTCCACTTTGTGGCAGCGCTGTCCGCTTTGTGGAGGCGCCGTCCGCTTTGTGACGTGACTACTGTGTGCAAGATTCAACACGTGAGTAGTCTCACTTCTGCTGGCCTTGGCTGCGGTGCCGTCCGCTGTGTGAGGTGACTACCATATGAGATTCGACACACGAGTAGTCTTTACTTTTGGCCTTGACTAGTGGCCGTCCGCTCTGTGGATAGGGCTACCACGTGTAGGAGATTCGACACGTGAGTAGTCTTACTTATTGCCTTGGTAGCTGCACCGTCCATTCTGTGGAGGCTTTCAACTGCGTGGTCAGGTTGGATTGTGCTCCACCATTTATTTACGTAGCCAGCTGTATTCTGGTCTTGTTCTCTAAGTTGTAAGGGCAAGCGTCCGCGCACTCTCTTATCAATTATTTTTTTCACCAACCTCATACAATTAGATTGGCTAGCAGTGCTAGCCTCACTAAGTTTTTGGCCTTGTGTTCTATTGGTGAAGGTCAGCTTTGTGCTCTCTCTCCCAAATCATTTTTCGCCAACCTTATAAACGGTTGGACTGAGCTAGCGGTGCTAGCCTCTCTCAGTTTGGCCTTGTTTTCTATCGGTGAGGCTAGCATTGTGCGTTATCATTTTTTACCACCATCACGACGGTTAGGCTGAGCTAGGATTACTAGTTCTGGCCTTGTTTTAATTGGTGAAGGCAAGCGTTTGCACACCACCACCCCCCCCACAAAAAAAAATCATTCTCACCAGCATCATAACGCTTAGGATGCATAACGCTTAGGATGCGCTAGTTCTGACCTTGTTTCAATTGGTGAAAGTGAGCGTTTGTGACGGTGGCTCGGCTAGCCCAGTTTTGCCTCAAGCTCGGCAGTAAACTCCCTCTTTCTGGGCAGGAGGCCCCACTTAGGCGCTAGAAGCGCCAGGCCGAGGCCACAACCTCTGTGGCCCCTCCTAGAAAGAGGCAAGCCAAGTCTGGTGAGCAGTTGTTCACAGATAGCGGAGATTAAGTCCCTTTATCAGGCATGCCAACTGGGGACCGAGCCAGGGGCAGCGACTGGACTCTCTTCCCCACCTGTGCCTGAGCTGGCTGCGAAGGAGGATGTGTTATGCTTGTCTGCCTCTGCCTCTCACTTTTTAGGTGAGGAGGAGGAACAGACATCTCGAGTCTCAGAGACTGGTTCATTTTCTTTGTCCCGGACCGCAGATAGTGGGTCGGGTGATGACTTAATGCAGGATGTCATGTGTATGGCCCTGAGACAACTGGAGCTGGAGGTCCCGCAGCCAGAGGAGTCCACCCTTGGAAGTGCCTTCTTCAGGTGCGGACAAGCCCCTCCTTCCTTTTCCATCCCTTTATTGGAGGAGTACCTGAGGGAGTTGCATGGTTGTTGGCAGGACCCAAAACTCTTTGCGCGCCTCTCGGCGGATGGCCGAGCATTGGCAGCCATGCATAAGCCAACTGCAGCGGGCCTGGGTTGCATGCCAGCTATCAAACCTGCTATTGCTTCACTCATCATATCACCAGAGGAAGCTCTGTGCAGGGAGGTTCAGTGCCCACAATCTCAATGTTGTGTCACAGATGAGAACCTCTGCAGAGCTTATCAAGCCAGAGTGCGTGCTGGCTGCCTCAGCAATTCCATGGCACACCTCATGTTTGCCCTTTCTGCATCCCTTTAGGGCACTAGTGGTGCGACTGAGGCAAAGGGCTTTAGCGCTGCGGCGCTTCAGGCTTTTGCAATGATGACGTGGGAACTTGGGCGCGTGATGCCCTTCTTAGTCCGGGCTCGCCAACAGGTCTGTTTGGCACAGTCAGCTCTGACTGAGCCATCTCGTAGAACCTTCCGTAATGTCCCGGTGGTGCCGGGGGAGTTATTTCGTTCGGCTACCTTGGAAACGCTGGAACGGACCATCCAAGCACGACAGGCGAGGCAGCAATTTTCGAGCCTTAGCAGGGTGATGCCCTCTCCACCTCCTCAGCGTCTAAGGCGCCCGTCGGCTGATCCTAGTATTCAGCCGCCGCCGCTTGGGTTGTGATCGTCCAAGGGGTCTTTACCCTTGTGTGGGTCAGCAAAGACCCAACTGGGGTTTTCATATGTCAGTCCACCATCCAGCTGTGCAGGTTCAGACCAGGGACTCTGGTCACCCCCTCACAAACAGTCCTTAGGAGCCGTGGAGTGAGACGGTGATGCCACCAGACTGACCATCTGATATTTCTCCCACCAGCAGCTCAGTTACTGGGCTGCTCACGCCAGGGACTCATGGGTGGTTGCTACTCTGACCCATGGTTACCGACTACTGTTCCGACGGCGGCCTCAGATCTCATGCCGGGTCAAGAAGACTGTAGTCGCCGACCCAGAGAAAGCTAGAGCACTAGGCTAGGAGCTTTCGTCCTCCTGGCCAAGGGTGCAATCAAGGCAGTGGACCCTCTGCAACAACCCAGAGGCTATCACTTGACTTACTTCCTTGGGCAAGAGGACGGTGGGTTTTGTCCCATTTCAGATTTTAGAGGACTCAATCATTACTTAAGGGTGCTGCTCTCCCATACACTCATGACAGCAGAGGTCCTTCAAGCTGTCATAAGAGGGAATGGTTCATGTCTATAGACCTGGAAGATGCTTATTTTCATGGGCCTATTGCGGCAGAGCTTTGCCACTTTCTTAGGTCTGCCTATCGGGGTCATCACTGGCAACTCCGGGTACACCCATTCGGGCTCTCTCTTTCCCCGAGGGTGTTCACTCAGTGCATGAAGGCAGCCCTCTCTCCTCGGCAGGCTTTCGGAATGAAGGTTCTGCCGTACTTAGACGATCTGCTTCTCTGTGCCCTGTCTCGGGCCTGTGCCTTTTGTGACACAACCCGCCCGCTTGCTCAGGTGTCCCAGTTGGGCCTTAATGTCAACCTGGAGAAAAGTTGCCTGATCCCTTTCCAAACTAGCATCTTTTCTTGGGTGATTCTGGATTCACCCTCCAGTGTGTTGCAGAGAAGTGGGCACGGCAGATGCCAGCTCCAGGGGACTGGGCACTGTGTGGCAATGCAGAGTGGTTCAGGGCCACTAGGATCAAAGGACCGCTCTAATCATATAAACGTGCTGGAGCTGCGTGCAATGCATTGGCACTCAGGTACTTCCTGTCCCACCTGGAAGGGGGGCATACTCTCGTTCGGCTGGACAACACCTCTATTGACTACTACATCAACCACCAGTGGGCACCTCAGTGTCCCCTGGGGTACTCCCTTACCGGGGCATCAGATGCGCTGGGCCAGGACGTATTGGCCCATCCTTGGCCAAGGGTCCTCATATATGCCTTTCTGCTCCGTTCTCTAACTTGGTTGGGGGGAATTGATATTGCACCCCAATCTTCAACGTCTTTGGCCGTGTGTGTGGCCACTGCAAGGCTAGGACAGCAGCTGACTGGAGTTTTGAGCCCTGTCAGATGCACCATCCTGGGTGGCAGGGCACACTCTACTCATCAGCAGGACAGAAACAAATGGCATCGGTTTTCCCAATGGTGTCTGATCACAATGAGGATCCAGTCTCCTGTACAGTACCCAGCATATGGAGTCTCTCCAGTCTCTCCTTGGTCAGGGTCGCTCTCCTTCGACGCTTACAGTTTATGTAGCGGCAATATCATCTGATCGTGCCGGCCGTGCGGTGGGGAGCCATGATCTAGTCTCTCTTCTCTACATGGTGCCCATAGGTTACACCCGCCAACAACTACATGAGCACCAGGTTGGCAGCTGCCCTTGGGTCTTGATGCTCTTTGCCACCCTCCGTTAGAACCTCTACAAAGGCGGACCTCAAGTGGTTTTTCATAAAAGATGGCCTTTGTTGGCTATGGCCTCAGTGAGAGGGTCAGCGAGCTATAGGCTCTCTCTCAGCTCCTCATGCCTCAGATGGGGCCGTGAGGGCTCTGATGTTACCTTGTGGACAAATACTACATTTGTACCAAGGTGTTATCTCACTCTAACTGTAACCAACCGTTGAGGCTGGCACATTTTCGGCCTACACATGGCGAGGGGTCTTGATTATTGCACCCAGTGAAAGCACTGGAGGCATATATTGCAGCTACTGCCATTATACAATGTTCAGACCAGCTGTCTGTGTCTTACAGAAGCCCTGGCTTGGACTATCCTCTTTCCAGATAGTGTCTCTCCCACTGGATCGTGGATGTCATCTGCCATGCCTACGCCGCGGAGCACGGCCCCCTGCCGGTCAGCGTGAAGGCACATTCTGCCAGGAGCGTACCTGGGCTACCCTGACAGGGGTTGCGATGGAAGCAATATGTGCTGCCACATCATGGGCTTCCCCAAGCACATTCACCAGAATTTATAGAGTTAACGTGGCAACCCTTCATCACTTGGGCCAGGGTCTTCTGCAAGGGTCTTCTGGGCCTCTTCAGTGAGGTATGTGGTCAGGATTCCTCGAACATCGTTGGTATTTGTCATTCAGTGCTTTCAACACTGCCCTCTGGCAGTCAGGAGGGATGAAACAGAACGAAAGTTACATATGTAACTATGCTTTCATGAATCCAGGATGACAGCCAGAGCGTCTCTGTCACTCAGAATCCTTGCTTTCAGCGAGAAGACTCTGTAGGAGCAGAGCCGCGGATGACGCCAGGCTATATAGTCTCTGATTGGTCATCCGTGTCACACATGTGTGACTTTTTTGATATTATTACTCGAACAGTGCATGCGTCAAGGGAACATTCAGTGCTTTCAGTACCACCCTCTGGCGGTCATCCGGGATTCATAGAACCATAGTTACATATGTAACTTTCGTTTTATTTTGTAGAAACATCATTTTGTAGCAAATTTCAAAAAGTTCCTGCCTTAAAAGACCTTGAAAATAACCTAATTAAACCTTACCTCTAAATTTTGACTAAATATAGCAGCACTAAAAAGATTGGTTTAGAAACTGTTCTATAGGTGGCGAGAACCAACCAACAACAAATCAAATAGCTCAGATTCCCAACATGGCAGTCCCTGTTAGATCATGTTATTCACATAATTTCTGAAGAAATAAGTGATTTGGCATTTTCAATTGAAATTTACTGAAATGAGAGCAACAATGGGCCTGTTGGTCTTTTTTTTTTTTTTTTTCCATTGTTAAAATTACAACAAGTCATGTCTGTAAGATGAACAATGTTTACATCGCATCATAATAAACCACTAATGAAACATCAGCTTTACTCAATTTACCCCACCTGTACTCTAGAATTAGACCTGTATTTATATAGGAAACTAAAATCGCCTGGAGTGTGTCTAAGACTGAACGCTGATCTGTGTGGGTGGGGCCTGGAAAGTTGACGTTTGAAACCATTTTTTTGAAAAATGCAGCAAGGTTACATGTGTTGTTTTTTGAAACACATCATCTTCTTTCGGCTTTTCCCTTTTCAGGGGTCGCCACAGAGAGTCATCCTCCTCCACCTCACTCTGTCCTCTGCATCC
>JARVGS010000127.1:12877527-12914159 GCA_031762315.1 Hypsolebias antenori
GAAAACACAGTTTTTATCTTTAAACAGTAACCTATAGGTGGTCTTTAGTAACCTATAGGTGGTCTTTAACTGATGTTAATGCGTCAAATTTCAGGTGGATCTGAAGCTGTCCTCGTGTTAACATGACGTCACCATTGTTTACTTTTACCTAAGCCACGCCCTCCGTTAGCAACTTGTGGCTAGCTTGATATCGAGGAAGGCAAAGCAGCGAGGGATCTTGTAGCGACACCACCCAGAGTCCAAGACTGTCCGCTCGTTCATAATTTTGTGAGTAAGTAATACTTCAACAGTCCTCCGACACCTGTTGAACGAATATATAATTTAACAGCAGATTATTTTACCATCACCGAGAGTCCAGAGAGGGGTAAGAGAGAAACGTTTCTAATGAGCTAGCTTCAGGACTGCTAGTAGCTTTGTTGTAGCCGCAGTTAACGTGGACTCTATCCGTATTTGTAGTTAAAAAAATTTACTGTCTTCTTGTGACGTTAACATGGATATATGAGACTAATTGTCCGTATACTTTCCCCTTTAGATTGAATATCTATAAATATATATATTTTTTCTGGTTGTGTAGCTTATGTAAGCTAATGGCTGAAGTCCTCAACGGAAATCTCAGACTGCGGTGGCTGGCGTTAACGGATATCGGATCCGATCAGCTCACATCGCGGGAACTTAAACATAATAACGCTGCTATAAAACAGTTTATGTAGACTCAAATAGTGTCCATTCAGAAGTTTAGCTTCGTCATTGTAGGTGTTGCGGGTTGGAGGGGTCAGGAGGTGCACCTCACGGATTTAGATGGAACGCGTGATTAAAAAAAATAAAAATCCATTTGCACCGGAAACACAACTGAGGCAGAAAACAACAGATTACAACAGTAAATGTTACTTGGCCAAACCCACCGTTCGTCCGTCTAGTGCCTTTAATGCTTATTAGAGAATGAGAGGTCCAAGAACACTGACTGAATCAAGCAATAAACTTATGACAAGCTGACAAATATCTGGACAGGTTTGATTTAATGCAAGGTAACACTTGACTGGCTTATATTTGCATGGATTAACTAAAAATTTTGCATTGTTTTAAGGTGTTTTAAAAGTACTCTTTCCATTCATCTTATGCTTTATAAATAACACAACAGCTGGATAGGATCTGTTTTATAATGATGAAATCAATAAGCGTTAGTGCAGTTTTCATATTTGTTCTCATGACCAGCTTGTTCAAAAATGTCTCCAGGAACTTCTGCCCTTTGTCTTCCAAACTAATCCTGATCCCGAGAGCTAAAGTAAACAGTGGGACTTCACCAGCAGCTGCCTGTTTCTACCAGACAGGTTTTAGTTACTGGAGTTTTTCAACCTTATAAATGATGTCTCATGCTTGAGTTACTGGAGCTAGACAGAACCTGTAATTCCGCAGTCATCATTCATCATTTTCAACAGTTATTTAATCTCCACCACTTGTTGGTACTATTTTAGTCGGGATTTGTTCTTAGTATATACAGTCTAATCTGATGTTTTCTAACTGTTGGCCCTCAGTCAGGCATATGAGATCGTTTTGATTAAAAGATTATTCTCAGCATGTGACTGTGCTGAAAATACTGACATTTTCATTGAGGCTTTGTGGCCCGCTTTATTTCAGGTTCCCTATGTAGCTTTCCCTCTCCTTGCACTACTTGTTTGCCTGCTTTATTTACCTTTGTTTATGCTGCTGAGCTTTTTACGCAAACACTCCCAAGCTGTATACATAAAAGCCTACTTGTGCATTGTACTACCTGCCACAGCCGTTTATCGCACCACCTGGTTAATGGTAAATTGTTCCAGAAGGAAGATATGTTTGCACATAAACACGGACCCAGGGCCCCTGTGTTTACAGTAGTCATGGCAGCACTTGGTTATTCAACAAATAGACTTAACATCTTCCTCTCTCCCTGCTAGAAGAGCCATGTTTGTATTAGTGAATAGGGCTATAACTGTGCACTTCTTAACGCTGTGAGTTTTAGCATTTTACATGGCTGACTCCTTGGTAGCTTTTCAATAAGGAATATTCATTTTTAGAAGCAACCACCCTGTTTTCTAAAAGTCATTCTAGTGCGCTCCTCAGCTGCTTTCTATTAATGCCATTTCTTTGTTTTTGCAGGTCAGTGAAGTCCAGATGCATGAGTCTCGGTCAGAACCAGCAGGCCACACCACACAAACAAGTCAGGCAGAGAGCAGAAATCCTACTGAGAATGAGAGTCGACTGAAGAGTAGCCAGACTCCTCCTGCAGAGGCACCCAGGGTTAGTCCTCTCCAGATGTGTCTGTTCAGCACATCAAGGTTTAGAATGAATAAAAACAAAATGTGCATTTTTCGTATCTTAAAAAAAAATACAATGAGCGCTGATAAATTGAGAGATGACCTAATAGTAGTAACATTATTTTTTATATATGAAGATTTCTGTTCAGTGCTCTGAGACAACTTCTGTCGTGACTTGGTGCTATATAACTAAACTGAAGTGAATTGAATTAATAATTGTAAGTTGCTGCTGTGAATCAAGTTGTGTTTCTGACGTTAGGTTTATTTATTTATTTATTTTTTAAGCTTAGTGCAGTTCTGGTTCTTTGGGAGCTTGTTCAGTTCAAATGACAGCTGCTGTTCCTTGACCAACGTGTGAATGAGTTTGTTGCATTTCAGTGACCGCTCTGCTCATCCATTACGTAAAGCACCACAAAGTTTGCTGTCAGGATTCTTGCACATCGCCGGTAAATAATGATGTGACGCTCACCACTGCAGCAGGTACTGATATACAGTACATGGTTTGATCTTTTTAAATGGAATAGGTGTCCGCGAGCTTCTCCATTGGCTTGTCTCCGTTTCTCACTCAGGCACTGGGGGATGTGGTGCCATGGTTTAGAAAGCAGGTGGGGGGAGCACAGCTCCTGCTGGGTGGAGGGATCAGTGGTATATTGTTAGTTTGGTTTCACATCATGTGGGTTTGGAAGGTTGTGTTAGATTTTTGTTATAGTTGCTGAGCCTTATTTGTCTTTTTGTTGCAGAGAAACATTTTAATGAAGACTATCAGGTTGTCTGACATTTTTTATTTGCAGGCCTATTCAGAATTGCTGTTGTCTTTACTTGTTTAAACTGCATATTGTTCCTGCATGAGAGATGTCCCATTCCTTTGGTTGCAGGGTTTTATTAATTTTAGATTTTATTTGACCTAAAGTCACCATCAGTACTGGAGATTTTGTAAAAGTTGGTCCTTATTGAGCCATTTTGATGATTGCATATGTTCAAGCCTCATTTCTTGTAATGGAGGTGTATTACCGGTACTTTTGTCTCCTGCAAGTTTTCAGCATTTCAGTTTGCTGCCAGTCATCTCTCTCAAGAGTTCACAAGACCAGTCTTGCGGGAACAGATCTGTGTTTACACTAGTTGCTCACTGGTTTGACTTTCAACAATAACAACAACAGAAGATGTTTGGACTTGCTGGCTGCTATAGCAACGGGGATTAGGCAGAGGCTGTTGTTGTGTTGATGGTGTCCACAGAAAAACAGTGTGTGTGTGTGGGGGGGGGGGGGGCAACTGGTTCACTGTGAGGGATAGACCCGTTTTCATCGCTTTGGTGGCCATTGTGCAGCCCAGGGTTTCATAAAAACAACAAAAAATAGGCATTCGGCTGTTATTGTTAGCCCAGAGCCTGTGTGAAATTCTCTGTCAGTTTGTTTACTCGGTTCAAAACAGACTCTGCCTCAGAGAGAAATGTTTGTTTGTGGTTCAGACCTTAATTAAAATACGAATCTCTTGCTCTGTTTTCATAAACAAGCCCTGTATGCTTTTTTTATTCATTATTTATGTCTCTGTGCCATTTTGATTTCTCTGTTTATGTTTACCATAAACATTTCTTGAGCTGTGAAGCTGACAGTGAGTGGGGGAGGGGAGGTGTGTGTGTGTGTGTACGTGTGTGCGGCAGAAGCTGTTGTTGTTTTTCTGGTAGTTGTTGTTGTTTTGCTGGAGCTAGAATTCCCTCAAGCCGTTCAGTGTTTTGTTGTTTTTGTTTTTCAGCTTCTACTTTTAGCTGACATGACAGCAGAGTCGGTTATGTTTGTGAAAGTGATAATAAAAAATGAAAAATAATAACCAGTACTGTTTTTTTAAAACTATAAATCTTGTTGGGTTTTTTTTTTTTTTCCCTCTGAGCATTATACTGTAGCTATGACACTAGCAGATTGGCACCAATAATACCAAAAGTAGTTATTTTAATTGCTAAATAAGTTGATTTTAAACCTGCAATGTTTGTGGGCTCTGACTCAGTTCTATCTGACTTGTATGTTGTAGATGTCAGCTGAAGTTGTGAGAAGTTATTAAATTTATATCATTCTATTGTTTTGTTTACTGATATCTAACGATTATTGAAAAGCAATCAACTTGTTAATTTTGAAAGTTATTTGTAGTTTATTTTATGAGGACAATAAGTACATTCAAAATTATATTTCACCCACTCACAACAAGATAATTTTAGAAGGCTTTACATCATCTTTAGGGTCAAGAAGGCACTATTATTGCAAGTAACCCAGCAATTTTCCATTGAGTAAGTGTGGCAATGACAAGAAAAAACTTCTCGTCATGAAACAACCTGTGACATAACTAGGCTAGTTTTTTTTATTTTTATAAATAATAATGCTTTGACCTGCAGTCTAAGCTCCCACAGACTCGGGCGGACTGTGAGCCACGTGGAAACTGTGCGCTCTGTTTGCAGATGGTTCAGACTTCCTACTTGAGCGTCCACCCTGAGCGGCTGCAGTCCATCTCCACAGGCAAGGGGTCTTTACCTTCAGGACAGATTGAGGTCGCAGATTGGTCATTTGCTGACACGCCTACTGGATTGATTGACAGGTCACCAAAAAAAAAAAAAAAACGAGAGCTGGCAGCAAGTGGTAGCGGTGTTTTGTGTTTACAGGTACGGTATATATCGTTAATAAAAAGTTCTAAAAAAAAAACAAATAAAACCAGGGAGCGCTGGTCCTGCAGCCCACACATCAGACCAGACCACCAGGAAACTTCCAGATCCTCCCACAGCCACACTGGGCCTGATTTTAATTCACTCCTGACAAATTCCTTCATTTCTCACAGTTTCAGTCATGGTGTCAACGGACGAGGAGGAGGAGGAAGAGATCGCTTTCCTCTTGGAAAAAAAACAAAAAACAAAAGAAAAGACCATTAAACCAGATCAGGGATGAAGAAGGGGAATTTAATGCATTGGTGTCACATACAAAACAGTCCGTCGCCGGGCAGTTTATTGTGCGACACAGAGTAGGCAGTCGTAAAAACTGATTTTTGCACGGACATGCCCTGCGGGCATCCGCTTCAACTCTAATCCGGTTGACCTCTGCGGACTGAAGTTGTTGAGTCTGTGGGAGCCTTAAGTCACCAAACAGTCTCTGCGTGTGAGAGCAGTGATTTAGGTGCATATGCTTAAAATTCCCTAATGCTATTCTGTTTTTATGCAAGATCTTTTGTTTTTATTTTTACTTATTTATTTTAGTTTTAATTGAACTTTGGATGAAATTATTTTGGAACAGCGTTACACTTCTGTCACATTGAAAATCCTGCCTGAAGTCTTCTTATGGTTTGTGGAAGGTTGTAAAAATAGCTGAACAATTTTAGACATGCACTGTTGTGTTTGCATGTACTGATAAATCTGATACACATACATTTGATTTATAAAGGACTAGTTCAGACAGGGGCGGCATGCTGGCACATCTGGTAGAGCTGCCTCCTCTCAGCAAGCAGGTTGCCAGTTCAAATCCCAGACAGGGGCTTTTCTGGGTGGAGTTGGCATGTTCTCTATGAACATGCGTGGGTTTTCTCCAGGTACTCCAGTTTCCTCCCACAGACCAAAAACATGCATGTTAGACAGATTGGTAACTCTTGAATCATCCCTTGGTGTGAGAGAGAGAGTTTGTCTCTATGTGTCTCAGTGATGGACTTGTCCACGGTGTCCCCCGCCTCTCGCACAGTGATGGCTGGACATGAGCACCAGTGACCCTGATGTGTGTAAAGGATAATGAATGGAGGATGGATGGTTTAGCCAGTACAAAGTGGAGTTTGGTGGGAAAAAAAAATTCATATATTACTGGTTGTAGATAATTTTTTAAACATCCACAGTATAAATGGATTAAGATTAAACTGGTTTTATGCTCTGTGGGAAGCAAAGAAATCTTGCTCACAATTTGCAAGTTTTTTTATGAACTCTGGGGTCACTTCAGGTTGGATTTTCATATTTCTGTCATTATTAGCACATCTGTATGGTCCAAGCAGAACCAGTTCCAAAGTTGATTATAGCATCTTAGAAAAACTCCAACCTTCTTCTTATGTGATTGCTGTTCTATAAACTACTATTTCTCTGTCAGTTTAGCATAACATGGTTATTCTGACCCCAAGCTGCAACATAAGTGCCACTCCTTGCAATTAACTACAGAATTGCATGTAATAAATTTAAAGATATGTAAAAGAGTTCAAAATTGAAACAGTTTCTGAAGACTGGATTTCTTTTGAAACTGCAGTAAACCCAGTTTGGTTCTGGCTGTTTTCAGACTACCGTACTTACTGTATGAGCTCATCTGTTCTGTCAAATTACGTTTTTGAATTGAGGTCATTCAAATATAACTATTTACAACTAGTAAAATATTAAATATTCATAACTTTACCACAGACCTTTCCTTCTAAAAGGTTGAACTATCCCTTTGAAGAGGACATATTCACACCCAGAAGAACCAACGTGCCACACTCTTCATGTCTGTTGCTCATTAAGAGATACATAGAATGTTTTGGTCACAATACAGCAGGTCTACAGTAGCAAAGCCCTCTGATACAGGGTGGGACTGAGAGATTCTGAGGGATTCTTGATTCAAGCCTTTCCATTTTTTTTCTGTGGGACATATGTTTTCATAAAACAAAGCCTTTAAAAAGTATTCACCCCCTCAGTGTTGTATGGTTTCATTGCTCATAAATCAATCTCTCCCATCTCACCTGCTGACGTAGTCACAGATGTCTGATGCTCTCTCACTGTTCTCCTTTGTGCATGGCCACTCAGTTTGTGAGGACGGCCTGCTCTTGGTAGATTTACACATGTCCCATATTTCCTGCATTTTTCAGAAAGCCTTTTGTATGCCTCTCCTCACTTGTATGTTTCAATAAACTTTGCTCCGAGTTGAATTGAGACAGTCACTTCACTTTCAAACACTTGCTCCTGTTTCTGAGTTTTTGGATTACTCTTACTTTTATGTCAGTGTAGCTTATGTTTTAACTATTTAAATAGGCTCGTATGTATATTTTATACTGTCTTTTGGTTGTATTAATTTGTTTCTTTTGCAGATAATGGGTCTCTCTTGCAAATAACACAATTGTGTCTGAACAGGACTAACCTGTAAAAATAAAATAAATGGACTTATTCATTCATTCAACCTTTATTTAGGCAGGTTAATCCCATTAAGCCTCGAGGACTCATTTACAAGAGAGACCTGGCTAATTAAATCTATGCAGTCACTTACAGTATTTGACATTACACATTTTTATTTAATTGACATTACTTTGTAGAAATCTGACTCCACTAGGTCACTGAAGATGTTTATTTTTTACCAAATAGGCTTTTTTTTCCCTTGACAATAATCCAGTTATGACAACAATAAAACCATGAAACACCCAAACAGGTGAATATGTTTTAAACATCTTGGTGTACACACCTAATCCAGGAAGAGAGCTTGATTCTTCCCAACAGTGCACTCAGTTACTTACGTTTCCCTTTTCTGCAGTTTATTCAATGATACCTGGTGGTAACTGTCAGTCTCAGGGATGCACAATATTATCAGCATGGTATCAGTATCGGTCAATATTAGCAATAAAATTAAATATCCGACATCGGCCATTCCATCAAAATAAATCACTGATATAAAAGGTGCTGTTTTTGTATCACAACCCAGTGACAAGGATGCTTGTCTCGCCAGCACAATGTTATGATGTTACATGCGCAAATTTGCACTGTTCGAGTGTTGTTATTGTGTTAGGAAGAGTAAATTTCATGAATAAATTTGACATTAAACATCATCCAAGGTGAAGTGTTGCATTATTTTCAGCCCCCTTTTTTGTCATCTGCATTTGGTAGCAGGTCAAACTGACAAAGACCATGCAGAATAATGTAGTATTTTAATTCCAAAGCAGAGAAAGCTATGTACCGGTAGGCTGTAAGTAGGTTGAGTAAAAAAAAAAAATCAGTATTGGTATTGGTATCGGTTATCAGCCAAATAAGTTTTAACATATCGGATATTGGCCAAAAATCCAATATTGTGCATCCCTAATCAGTCTGGACAATGTTACAAAGAACAATGTTATTGCAAGAGTCATATGTTGAAATGGTTGAGGTTTATAAAATGCTGAACCTGAAACATGGAGGTCAATCAATACATTAAGCTAGAGAAGTGATTTTATTTTTTTTATTGCGAATATTTAGACACATTCAAACCTAAGAGGTTCAAAACAGTGCAGGTTTTTTCCCCCCAAAGTTTATAAGTGGTAAAGACTTCAGGCACCTAAAACTTATACATCTAAGCTCAAAAGAGTGACTCGTGTCATGAGCTATCTTCATGAATGTTTCTTTGTGTTCATGCTGAAGGTTCCAGTGTCATTGCCTGTGATGACCCCACCAGCAGAGGCTCCGCAGCAGATGCAGCAGACGCCACAGCAGCAGGTTCTCAGTCCTCAGCAGATCCAAGCGCTGCTCCAGCAGCAGAAGGCACTCATGTTACACCAGGTAAAGCGTGTCAAGGGTTTTCTTAATGCTGCAGCGATTACAAAGCCTTTGTTTGCATAAATGCAACCTTATGTTTATGTCTGCAGCAACAAATTCAAGAGGTCTTTAAGAATCAGCAAGAGCAGATCAACATGCAGCTGCTGCAACAGAAGAATGCTGGGATGGTTAGTCAAGAGGTAACCTTAATTCTCTTACTCTTAATACTTTTATCGAGCATAAATACTTTATCTTGACATTAATTATCATTATTTAGCAAAGAGTTCATCTGTTTTGCATTAGGAGAAATATTTAGATGTGTTTATGTTTAAATTATCTGTGAATCGATTGGATTATTAAATGAAAACTCCACGTCACGCAGGTAGAAGGGTCAGAAATTCTGGATTTTCTTGTTGATTTCATTGGGTTTTTCTACAGAAAATGTGATTGCAATGAAAAGTGGCTTACACAGTTAACTTTGTGGTCTTTGCTTGTAGCTGACAGCCCAGCAGATCGCCATTCAGCAGCAGCTCCTTCAGGTGCAGCAGCAGCATCTGCTTAACCTGCAGAGGCAAGGCCTGCTGTCTGTGCTTCCTACCAGCCCCACCATAGCCCCAGGTATGCACTGACATATATGTTATTACAGGAGTATTTCACATTTTTCTTTATAAGTAGAAAGAACAGTCAAGTCACTCGCTGTGGCAACCCCTGCAGAAGGGAGAAGCTGAAAAAAAAAACACTCCTTAGCACGTTCTAATATTCAACTTCAACCTCAGGTGCACACAACAAGTTCCACCGCACCGGTATTTATTAAACTAAAAGTCAAAATGGAAAAGCTGTGAGAGGAAAAATGAAGTCCATCCTTGATGCTATCATAAAATTTAAGAGGCAAAGCTGTTCATGGCTGCCATCAGCAGCTGGGGAGACAGAGTACACACCACAAACTGATGGTTGAGGGGGCTCCACAATCAGTGAAACTGGAAAAGTCTGATCTAGACAAGAAAGCATAGAATATTCAATTCTGCTGTGGTTGCTTCCTGGGTACAAATAAAAATAAAATAATTAAAAAAAAAAAATGCCACAACCTGTGGAAATTACTGTATTATCAAAAACTGTTTTTGAGATTTTAACAGCTGAAAAGCATCTGGAGGGTTGAGTGCTGTATAGATTGCTGTTGGAGCAACACAGCCACCCCAATACTTCACCAGGTTTACACTTCAGCTGAGTAAACAGTGGCTCCACCATTGCACCTGGTTGTGGATAAAACTCTGCCTTCCACTCACCAGGATCCATCACTGCACCTCCACGGACAAGAAAAACAACTTTTATTCTTCTACACCATATGTGTCAAACTCAAGGCCCGGGGGCCAAATGTGGCCCTCGTTGACATTTTGTCTGGCCCCCAAGATGATATTTTAAATGTAAAATACTTTTATTACTTTTATTGCTTTAATTCTTTTCAATAATTGTTGATTATGATGTCAAAAGTGCAACAGAGAACATCAAATGAGACCAATCAAACTCTAGGTGAGGAACATGCAACCAAGAAAAGATGTTGTGTATCTAACTGGAGTTAATGTAGATTCTGAAACTGGCTCTTAGTTTGAAAAAAGGTTTTAATTTTTTAAGTGGGCTTGACACCCCTGTTCTACACAGTGTAACTCTTACCCACTTGAATATCTTGAACCAAAAACATTAGGCTTTATTCACATTCCCTGTTCGATTCCAGTCTAGAAAAACACTCGCCTCAAAAGTTACAAACATTCATATTCACATCGCTCAGTGACAGGGACGTCGTTTAAAGGTGCTTAAGATTTACTTTACATAGCAGGCATGAAGCAGTATGTCCTCCAGGCCTGCAGGAGGCCTGCAGGAGGCCTCCAAGAGCGTTGAACTACCAATAAAAGACTTGCTGACACAGCCGGGTTTAATCTATATTAGATGTCATTTATGAGAAGAAATCTGCATGGATCAATATTTAATATTTCTAATATAATCATTTCTGCTCCTTAAAAAGTAGCGGATAATTTTTGTGGTTACTACAAACATAACTGAAATTAGCTCTTGACTCCACTGCAGCTTCAGTCTTTATTATTGTGTATATATATTAGTTTTAATGAAACAATCATATGTTTTACTGGATTGTGATTTGATTTAGTATTTCATTGTTTCTCATAGTTTTTTGTGTTATTATGTTTTTATTTTTGATGCTTTTAATTACATCTTGTTGTTTTTGTTTTTTTGCCCCTTAATTACTGCCTTGATCTTATTGTTAAGCACTTTAGTAACAGCTGCTGTTTTAAATGTGATTTATAAATAAATTTGACGACTTGGATCTGAAAGTTCCTGACAATCCTTTACTCCTATAACAAAAAGGAACTCAAAAGGTTTCCCGTCAGATCGTCTTTACTTTCTGTGCAGGTTTTTTGATTGGACTGTTTCAACCTGAGCTCAGGGAGGACACAGAATTATTAATGAAACTTTAAAAAGCACAAAATCAAGACAGTATAACAAGATGCAGGTGAACTGTGGACCTGCCTCTGACATCAACATTCATAGAGGGGACTACTGATGTGTTTATGTCCTCTACTGGACAGAATCTGCTGCTTTGCTTGATGAGACTTTGTCTCATCGCCACAGTAACAATAAAACCATGAATGTGTGTCTGTGTGATTTAAGGCTGTGAGAACGGCAGCGTCCTCTCTTCTGGAGACAGCAGAGAGTCTTCTAGTCAGTCTACCACCAACGGTCACCACACTCTTTTGAAGAGAAATGAAAGGTTTAACATTTACCCTCTTCCATCTTCCATTCTGCTCTTTCTGTAATAACACATTGTTCTTGAAAGTTTTATTTAATATCTGATTGTTGTATGTTTCTCAGTGGCTCGCTGGATGAGAACTCACAGAACAGCCATCCTCTGTATGGAAACGGCATGTGTAAGTGGCCCGGCTGTGAGATGGTTTTTGGAGACTTTCAGGCATTCCTCAAGTGAGTAACATTTTATTTTAAGCATTTAGCTGTAAAATACTTTATATTTCTAACTATTAGGCTCTTTTATCGAGTACTCAATGCATGTCTTTTCTTGAGCTTTTACATTATTTATTACATTAGACATCCAGCTCTCTTGCAAATGAGTCCTCGAGGCTCAATGGGATTAACCTGCCTAAATAAAGGTTGAATGAATTATGAATGCATTTTTTTCCCATCCTTTGCTTTGTACGTGTTTGTCTGCAGACATTTGAACAGTGACCATACGCTTGATGACAAGAGTACAGCACAGTGCCGCGTACAGATGCAAGTTGTTCAGCAGCTGGAACTGCAGGTAAAACATTACAAGGAGCAACATCTGGCTGACGTTAAACCAAGTCTTCTGTTTTTAATCGCCAGCTTCAGCAACTGCAGCTTTCTCAAAGTAACTGTGGACGTTTTTGGAGCTCTGGCGTGTTTTCACACTCGAAGTGATGGCTTCAGATAATTACAACCCTGAAGATGTCACGCAGAACGTCATGTAATGAAGAAGTGTGAATTCACCAACCTCACCTTCTATTTTGGTCTTCCAACACAGCTGAAGAAAGACAAAGAGCGTCTGCAAGCCATGATGGCCCATCTGAAGTCCTCTGAACCCAAACCTGCAGCACAGCCTGTAAGGACTCGCTGCGGGGATTCCCTTTGATGTGGAAAAAATGATTTTGTTTGTACTTTTAAATAATGACTCTTTTACAACTTGGCTGTTCTTTTCCTCCAGGTGAGCATGGCGTCCAATGTAACTTTCTCCCCTGGAACACTGGCTAAAGGCCCTCCCCCGATGAGCCTTTCTCAGAGCGCCACAGCACCGTCCACACCCTTGACCCCACTCTCCGAGTCCCCGTCAGTCCTCACTCCCAATAGCATGTTCACTGGAACCCCCGTACGGAGGCGATACAGCCGCTCTGTGAGCCAAGGTACCGATGACTGGGTCCTGGACATCACTTTTTATATAGTTACAATTTGTTGGTGTTTGTGCACGTTGTGAATATGTTGTGCAAAACTGTTGCATCATGTCTGTCTGCAGATATAGTTGATAATAAGGAGTTCTACTTGAGCACAGAAGTTAGACCTCCTTTCACGTACGCATCTCTCATAAGACAGGTAACATGCTTTTTGAACACTTGGATTACCCAGATGCAGAAACACCGGCTGTATTCATGCCCGTCTGCTCACTTTAGACTCATGTTCGGGCTACTGTTTAATAAACATATGATTTGACTTTACTGTATTAGTGTTTAACGTATATCTTAGATCTTTAGCATATCGTTTAGCATTCGTTTAGCATATATCTTGGATCAGGGCTATTCAACTGAACTACTCAGGAGGCCACAGTGACTGAAAGCCAAGAGCTCAGTGGCCAGACGTCAAACAGTTATTGTCATTAAGTAAATTTGTTTTATGGTTTAAAATCTAGTTTTATTTAAAAATGAACCCGTTGGTGGGCCCAACTGAGCTCACCTGTGGGCCTGATTGGGCCCCTGGGCCACTAGTTGAATAGCCCTGTCTTAGGCCCTTGTATACAGTTTATCTTTCTATACTTGATATTTTTGGGTGTAACTGGGAACTTGAGTACACAGTTTCATTCCACCTCATGTACCACATGTGATGTGAATGACAATAAAGAAGCTTGAACCTAAAAACAAAATAAAACATGCCGAGTTTTTTATTTATTTATATCAATTAAAATCAGATAAATGTTTTAAATCTGCATCTTTTACCCGCTCCTTCATGTCTTTCAGGCTATTTTTGAATCTCCTCGCAGTCAGCTGACGTTAAATGAAATCTACAACTGGTTCACTAGAAACTTTGCATATTTTAGGCGCAATGCAGCTACATGGAAGGTACGAATACAAACGCATGGATCATATGAATCATAAAGCGAAGGAGACACAACACGTTCAGCTGGAATTTGTGCCTTGACTCTTCCAGAACGCCGTCAGACACAACCTGAGTCTGCACAAATGCTTCGTGCGTCTGGAGAACGTGAAGGGAGCCGTGTGGACCGTAGATGAGATCGAGTTTCATAGACGGCGGCCACAGAAAGCTGCCGGGAACGGGTACGTACACGTTGGACATGAGAGGCAGAACATGGCGTGCTTTCAGACCTTACTAGAAGTCAGCTGCTCCACATCTAAGGACTTGACCTTGTAGCTCACAAGTACACACGGTGTTTACTGTAAGCACGAGTTGGAGTTTAAAGACTGGGAGCGTGGGCTTATTGTGGAGTGCTTGTTGTGTTTGCACGGTGAAATGCAGGACATTGAAGGTCGTCTCGACATTTTCAAACATGACGACAGCGATCTGATCGAAAAGCTGAGAGAACATGAAAGATTTACAGTTCATTTCTCTCACATGGAGCAGGCGCAGGACGGGTCGCTGTTGACGTCTGCTGAATAAATCATCGGGTTCAACTTTGAACAAAGTCAAGAGTCTGTTGTAGTTTCCAGAGCAAAACATGAAAACAAACACAGCCATCATATACTTGTTCCTAAAGAAATGAAAAGCCCAGGATTCCTTGTTGTCACCTACCACCTTTCATGCATTTATTTATTTCATGAGATTTAAAATAAGATCATCTTGTTTTGATCATTTTAGGATACGTTTCCTTTTTTCCATTCTTGTTGAATTATTGCATTGAAGTCTGTTTTTATACTGTTTTTTACTCACATGGTGCGTTAACCAAACAATTCCCCTCCGGGGGTTAGTAAGGCATAAATGGTTTCAATGAATCCAACTTAAAAATAAGTTATTTACTTTTATTTCACACCTTTGATGTGTTGCACTATGGGAGGGCTATTCAGCTGGTGACCCGCGGACCATTTCCGGCCCGTGGGTGACTTCAATCTGGCCCACTTCATACTTTATTTATTTATTTATTTTTGCATTCTGGGTTTGAGTTTTGGGTTCTGTTCATTGCTTTTATGATTCAATGCAATAAAATAAATTTAAAAGTTAACAGATTGTTGTAAACTTTGGTTTATTTACATAATGACTTTAATCGCTGGATGTCCAGCCCCCGAGCAGTTTTGTTGAATAACAAGCACTATGATATTAAAATAAATAGTTACATATTTAGGATCATGTTGCGCAGCCCATAGTTTCAGTGCACATCTAAAACCATAAACTGTTCAGCATGTTTTATTTTCACACTAATAATTTATCTGCAGGCTTCTAGATGCTGTTTTATTTTATGACTACTGTTTAATGTTTAATTGAACCTTCTCAATAGTCGTTACTTTCTTCTGAGATTCTCAGGAATATGTTGTCAAAGAATTATCACTAAACTCTTAATATGTTTGAATATTTTCAGACTGCTGTTAAAAGTTCAGGGCCTGACAAATGTCAGATTGTGTTCTTTATATAAAGCTTACTGGGACATAAAAATGTGTTGGTTTTTGCCATTCAGGTGTAAAAACTGCATGAGGCGTAACTTGAAGTTGTGCTTCTGTGTGAACAGGTCTCTGCTGAAAAACTCTCAGAACCGCCAGAGCTTAGCTGGCTCTGCTCTGCAGGTAACGTTTTCAGCTTGAGTTCTCCATCTCTGTCATTTGTGAAGCTGTGGGAAGACGAAGCTGACTGCTGAGCTATAAATATGAAAGTAAATAATGTCACTTTTTCCTCTCCTTTCCAGAGTATTGGTCTGGACCCCAACTCTGTGTTCAACCCAGCCTCGATGGGCAGCATCCCCCTGCACTCCCTGCCTCATGTTCTGCAGGAGCAGATGAACGGAGCTCTGGCTAACGGGTCTGGATACCAAAGTGACAGCAGTGCAACACAGTCCCCCCCTCAAGCTTTGTAAGCATTTACTGACCTCTCTTAGGGTTTTTACACCGAACACATTCCAGAGCTAGACCAGGACTGGGCTAGAGCTGGTTCTTTAAAAAAAAGAACCAGTTTGGTTTTTCACAGGCAGAGTACCAACTGGGAGCCACGTCTTAGTTTCTGTAGAGGATCACAATGCTAAGAGACCGATCGCAGGGTTTGTGTCACTCTTTTTGCAAACAGATGTCTTAACGTCAACAAAGGTTTTTATAAGTCTGTTTTCAACAACTGTCAATGTTTTTGATTGGCTTGTTTCCGTTTCCTAATTGGATTTAAAATCGTTGCTGCATACAGAAATTACACACAGCTTTGCAGTAGGATAAACTCTAAACACCAACTGGGGAGATAAAAAAATAATTAAGATGGTGTCTCACTGGGTGGCATATGCCAGTAGACAAGTTCATGAGTCAAAATGACCAATTTTTTTTGCTGCAGTCTCATAAATTCAAAGTGTTTCTGACAAAGTGACGAGCGAACCATGAGGCTGTTTTAGAGAGCCACATTTAAATTACCATAAAAAAAGAAAAAAAATCTAATTTTAGTGTTTGAAGTTTGCATATCCTCACACTTGGCTGTGCACATTATTTTGTTGTCCACCTCTGCCCACAATGAACTCACAAGAAGATATGGACCAGTGTCTCAGTAGTTATTATTCATCATCAGTGTGGATGTTAGACCTTGAATGTTTCCTGTCTGAGGAGAGCTCCTGTCCTGCTGTCAAAAATGCCCACGACGACTCTGGGACTACTTCAAGAGAAAATCTGTCGTGCAAACATTTTGAATGTGTTCAAGGTTTGAGTGACAGGACTTCGAGCCGCTCTAGCTTATGTGATGAAGTTGAAAACCATCACGAGACGTTCTGGATACTCCCTTATAGATGCTGTTCACCAGCTAGTTGCAGCTCGGTCAGATACCACCTTAAATCTGCTTCAAGCATCATGAGCTCATCTGAAAACAGTGAGGGTGAAGGCAGCTCTGTGCTCTGACCTGCTGCTCAGTGCAACGTGACAAAACCGTAGTCATTCAACCCCTAGTGTCCATATCCAGCAGTCGCTGTGTGAGAGGCAGGCGATTCCCTGGACATGTCTCCAGTCCATCACAGGGACACATAGAGACAAACAACCAATCACTCTCTCACTCACACCTAGAGACAATTAGAGTTACCAATCAGTCTAACATGCATGTTTTGGTCTGTGGGAGGAAACCAGAGTACCGTACCTGGAGAAAACCCACACATGCACGGAGAGAACATGCAAACCCCACCCAGAACGACCCCGGGTCAGAATTTGAACCGGCCACCTTCTTGCTGAGAGGCAACAGCTCTACCAACTGAGTCACCTCAGCACTGGAACCCATTCGGTGTATTTACGTCGTATTATATTTACTGTATGTCTGATCATGTTTTTTTTTTCCTTGCATGTTTGCTGCACTAGTATCAAAGAGGAGCAGGAGGACGAGGAGATCGGTGAAAATTATCCCTACGAGTCTCCAGAGAGCACAGACGAGCACGGCCACAGTCCGGAGATGATCCCAGACGACTTCAGCAGCAGCCCGGAGCGGTGCAGCCTTCATCTGGACCGCGTGCCTTCTCTCTGACGACGAGGTCCGAGTGCTGACCGCCGCAGAAGTCCCACTCCCCCACAGCCTGTGTGACTTTGTATTTTAAAACAACAGCTTCATCTATGTAACCAAACACTCTGTACTTGGGATTTTTTTTAAATACTTTCTAGCATTAGTCTTTTTTTTTTTTTTTGTGTTAATCTAGTTCTCAACTATTTTTGTACAGGTGATGAGATCACAATAAGACATTTGTGAAACTTTGTGATTTTTATTTTATACAGCATATACATCTCTACACGTGCGGACCATGATGAGCGGAGAAGCCAAAGGAAAGGGAACGTTGATTAGCTAGCACTTCACAATGATAGCTCCCCCCCTCTTCATAGCAGCCGGGGTGACACTACCTGATTTTATTTTAGTAGTCATAATATATAAAGATTTGTAGAGAGTTCAAATAAGATGTTGCTTTTAAAAATGAAAATATTCACTGCCAACATGATCTATTTGTATTTAAGGTTGATTCAGTCAGTTGATCACAATTTGCAGCTTCTATTCGTTTTAGTTTCACTTATTCCATGAACGTTGCTGAACTTCGCTCTAACCGAGCGTGTAAGACTAGATACTATAGATTTATCATTATTGTAAACCGATGCATCTCTATCAATATTAAATTGCTCTTGATCTATGTGAAACAATGTGCACGTCTTTGATTTAGAATAGATTGTTTAAGCGGGTAACATTTTTAGTTGTTGTGCATGATGGAAATATTGCTGGGAGCTCACTAAACGCAGTGACGTGCAGTGAGCGTTGTGACAGGTGAGGCACAGACTCGTCTGGAATCGGATGCTCACTTTAATGAACCCAAAATAGAAGCTTATATTTCAATTTTGCCCCCCCACCCCCCCAAATTAATACATTCTGTTTCAACTGAAAATCAAGTTTACAAAAATCCTTTAGTTCTGAGATATGATCTTCCAATAAATCTAAATGAGTACTGATTTGCTACACCCCTGCGTAACAAGAATGCACAACGACATGCACCTTTCATTGTCCCTATGGGGCAGCATTACTCCCTATCGGTGCGGCACGGTACTTTATGCCTCACCCTGTGTATTTTCACTGTGCATTTATGACCCATTTGAAAGACGAAATATGTCACACACATTCATTCAATATGTTAGACAAGACTGTCGAACATCAGCATGTGCAGCACGTGTAATCAAACATATATATTGGTGATATAAAGAGATCATGGGCATGCTCCAACCACCTACTTCATATATTGTACAGGTGCTGATCATAAAATTAGAACATCATGAAAAAGTTGATTTATTTCAGTAATTCCATTCAAAAAGTGAAACTTTTATTCATTCATTAAACACAGACTGATATACTTCAAATATGTATTTCTTTTAATGTTGGTTATAACTAACAAGTAATGAAAACCCCAAATTCAGTATCTCAAAATTAAGATTACTTAAATAATTTAAGTAAGTATTTTTAGAATTGTTGGTCAAATGAAAAGTATGAACATGAAAAGTATGATCATGTACAACACTCAATACTTAGTTGGGGCTCCTTTTATCTGGATTACTGCAGCAACGTGGCATGGAGTTGATCAGTCTGTGACACTGCTCAGGTGTTATAAGCCCAGGTTGCTCTGATAGTCAAGTCAACTTTATTTCTAGAGCACAGTTAAAACAGATAAACTGTTATCTAGGACTGTTATCTATATACCGGTAGTGGCCTTCAGCTCTTCTGAATTGTTGGGTCTGGTGTATCTCATCTTCCTCTTCACAATATCCCATAGATTTTCTATGGGGTTAAGGTCAGGTGAGTTTGCTGGCCAGTTAAGAACATGGATACCATGGTCCTTAAACCAGGTACTGGTATCTTTGGCACTGTGTGCATGTGCCAAGTCCTGTTGGAAAATAAAATCTGCATCTCCATAAAGTTGGTCAGTAGCAGGAAGCATGAAGTTCTCTAAAACTTCCTGGTAGATGCTGCGTTGACCTTGGACCTCAGAAAACAGTGGACCAACACCAGCAGATGACATTCATTCAACCTTTATTTAGGCAGGTTAATCCCATTGAGCCTCGAGGACTCCTTTACAAGAGAGACATGGCACCCAAACCATAAGTGACGGTGGAAACTTCGACACTGGACCTCAAGCAACATGGTTTCTGTGCCTCTCCTCTCTTCCTCCAGACTCTTGGACCTTGATTTCCATAAAGGAAATGCAAAATTTACTTTCATCAGAGAACATAACTTTGGACCACTCAGCAGCAGTCCCAGGTGAGACGCTTCTGACGAAGAGTGGCTTGACACAAGGAATGCAACAGCTGAAACCCATGTCTTGCATACGTCTGAGCGTGGTGGTTCTTGAAGTACTGACTCCAGCTGCAGTCCACTCTTTGTGAATCTCCCCCACATTTTTTTAATGGGTTTCACCATCCTCTCCAGGGTGCAGTTAATCCTATTGTACACATTTTTCTACCACATCTTTTCCTTCCCTTCACCTCTCTATTGATGTGCTTGGACACAGAGCTCTGTGAACAGCCAGCCTTTTTAGCAATGACCTTTTGCCTCTTTGTGCAAGGTGTCAGTGGTTGTTTTTTTGGACGGACAACTGTCAAGTCAGCAGTTTTCTCCATGATTGTGTAGTCTACAGAACTAGACTGAGAGACCATTTAAAGGTGTTAAGCGTTTTGAGTTAATTAGCTGATTAGAGTGTGGCACCAGGTGCCTTCAATGTTTAACCTTTTTACAATATTCTAGTTTTCTGTACTGAGTTAGTTATCAGTTATAGTCATCAACATTAAAATAAATAAGTGTGAACTATATCAGTTTGTGTGTAATGAATGAATATGATATACGTTTCACTTTTTGAATGGAATTACTGAAATAAATCAACTTTTTCATGATACTGTATTCTAATTTCATGACCACCTATATGTGACATAGCGCCCCCAGAGGTGAACTAGAACACTGCACCGCCTCACCCACATTTTTTGAACAGGCAATGCATAAATTCTGTGATTTAAACCATTGAAGAGTTGAAATAATTAAGAAAACAGTTTGATAAAACAGTTTGATAGAACAGTCAAGAGGCCAAATGTATTTTTTTTTCTTATTTTACTTGTCATGATGACAGATGATCTGCCTAAACATCACTGACTAAACTTCTCCGTCAACACAAGTACATACAGTACTTCTATTGACACAACCGCTGATGTTGCTTGAACTAAGCACAGATGATAAATGTTCCAGGTTGATCAATCACCAGGTGCAGCTTCCTGACTCGCCGTGGTTTGTCGTCACACATTTGGAGTTGTGTGTCCTGACTGGCAGGAACTGCTGGCTGTGGAGCAGATTTAGAAACAGCAGCAGAATGTGTTTTACGTCTACTCTCAAACAGCTGCAAACAAACTTCTGCTGCATTATCAACTAGATCACCATAATGATTCTCAAAGACTGGACTCAGGTCTGGACAAGTCCATCAGGTCCCAGCCCACGTTGTATCCGAATGAGGACTTTCAGTTGAATCTCACGGCTGTGGTTCGTTAGCACACGGCCTCTGGAGGGAGTCTCCAGCAGTCCTCTGCGACTCACACGAGTCACCTTGTTGCTTGAGTTTTGAACATTTTGAATTAGTATGTCTACTCATCAGATTTTAGCCTAACATCTATAAACAGCAGAGTTACATACATGTTTGTGTTCATTAAGGTGGATTTGCTGTAGCAGCCATCTTGAAGTAAACTCAGCCAGTTGTAGGCCAGCATACATGTAATAATTACTTAAATGTTTTATAACCATCCAGTGATACATGAGATATTTTTCTCACAGACACAAAGACATACTTTGATCACCTGCCTTTTGGCAGCAGATGATTTTTTTAAGTCCCTTTTAGTTAGTTAAAACAAGTGCTGCTCACTTGATGACCTTTAGACCCACAGCTGGAACACGTCATGACTGAACCCGAGCTAAGGGGGACAGACGCTGCAGTCATGACCAGTCAGCAGGACGCAGGCTGAGGTGGGATCATGTGTACGTCACTGGTGTCCTGTCAGTCCCTCCAGTAAAACCTGGCAGAGGTCGGCTGGCTGCGGCTCTGAGAACATGACTTCACATCAGACCGAGTTCTGTCTGGTCCAGGAGAAGGGGACATGGACTCGATGTGAGCGGTGCCAAGTCAAGGAGGGGAAGGTGTCGGATGCCAGGATGTAAGTACAGTATGTCATAAAAAGTATGGTTTGTAAAAGAAGTTGAAGGAAAGTTCTGGCATGGTCAGTCTGGCTGTTTTACAAATGGACCCTGCAGCTCCACGCGATGCTCTCCAAGAGGAAACCACGTTGTCCTTTCAAATCTGCTTCCCGTTCCTTAGACATCCAGCAACTGGATCGGTCCGTTTCAGTGACGGAGGGGACATAACTTTCTATTTCAGGCCGCAGTGACACGGTGTTCATGTTCAGCGAGGCTGCAGGACACGTTCAAAGGTTTTCTCAGAAGCAGCTTGAAAATTCTAGTCTTTTGACATTTTTTAAGCGTTTATTCGGTTAAAACTCATAACATTTCTTTAAATAATCTCATGGACACATGTTTAAGATGCACAAATCTGTTTTTTTTTCATTCATTCATTCATTCATTCATTCCTTCATTCATTCATTTGTTTTACTAAAGAAGTACGTCACATCTAAAAACTTAGAGTACTTCCAAACTGCTCTTAGACTGAAGCTGAACTGAAACTAGTGAAGTTATGCACCTAAAATAATGGCCGATACAAATATTTATTATTTGTTTGTTGCATGTTTTGTGTGCAAATCAAGCAGCACAATAAATGTGCTACAGAAAAGAAAGTTCATCTGAAATGGCCAAGTTAATGAGGAGACTAATGTTAGTAAAATATCATCCCAAGGCTGTACTTAACCCTTTAATATCCATAGCAAAAATTAAAAGGCAAAGTGTAATCATCGGTATTATTCATAATATATAATGTTTAGCAATTTATTCAGACCATACTTCATTAATATTTATACAGTCAGTGCAGGTTTCAATAAGATATAGAGACTCAAGAAATATTTTTGCCAAATTGTTGACCAAAACTTCAAAATTATTGAAGCACAATAAAAAGATATACTTAAGGTTTTTTTGTTTGTTTTTTGTAAAACGACCAAGATTTTAATATAGAACTTTAAGGATTTCAAGAACAATATCTAAACAAATATGTTCTTGTTTTTAGTGTTTTACCATGTTTTATTTTTCACTTTGATTTCATCTTTTTTATTACAGTACTTTATTGTTGTTTATTGTTGTTTACTGTGCTCTGTATGTTGTCCGTCTAAAACAGGGCTCCACTGAAAATCAGCCCCCGTGACTCAATGAGACTTTTTTCTTCTTCTTCAAAGAATGAAATGCATTTGGAAAAAGTGGAAGTCCATTTTTTCCACTTATGAAAAAAAAACCCATAATTTGTGAGAAAATGTCTACTTATTATATTAACTGTCTATTAATTATTATATTTTCTTTTGCTGGTTTGGGGCTGTGTTAAGGGCTGCTCAATGGCCCAGACTGGGGTAAAAGAGGGTGGAGGCAGGTGGGGGTGCTTCATTTTTCTCACCCAAATGGTTGTTGTAACGGTCAGGTGATCCAAACTAGTGACCTCCTGATCACAGTCTCTCCTCCTCTAACTGCTGCACCACTACTCTCAGCACCTCATTATCATAACCTGTAGTGTCTCATATTTTAAGATGTCATTTTTTTAATTAAAGTTGCAGAGATGGGCTTCCATACAAAGGACTTATTTTAAAGTGGTTTTTAAAATGTGCTGTGTACGTCTCTGTTTTTACAAAGTTATGGTGCCTCCTTCACCTTCATGCCCTCGGTGCTGCATGATGGCTTTATACATGTATTTTATCATCTTCATTCCGTACGGTAACGTTTTTGTGTGTTGTTGTATTGCAGCTATGATTTTACATTAAAACAATCCCATCTAGACGGTTGGAAACATAAAATGGGATCACAGTATGCATTGTGTGTTTGAAGAGGAGGACATTGTAGGAGGTCTGAGATTCGGGTCCAAATAACCAACAACACTTTGTTTGTTTTTGTTGTTTACTATGACTTACCTTCAGCTATGAGAACAAGTCAGAACAAGGAGTGACCTGGACCGTTGTCAGCCCCATCGTGTTCACCTACAGAGTCATTCAGTGCAGAGACCTCCTGGACCCCAGCAACGATACCCTGCTCTGGGGTCACATCGGAGACGAAGAACTTAAAAACACCTTACGAAACGACTCCAAACCCGTGAAGCGTTTCGTCGTTGTCGATGAAACCGTGCATCAGCTCTACGGCTCCAGGCTTGCTCACTACTTTGAGTCCAGACGAGTCGTCTCCAAGATCCTCCCCCTGCCCACCACGGAGGAGAACAAGTGCTTGGAGTTGGTGACCAAGATCTTGGAGGAGCTTCACAAGTTTGGCATCGACAGACGCACCGAGCCGATCGTTGCCGTGGGGGGAGGGGTCTGTCTGGACGTGGTGGGTCTGGCAGCGTCGCTCTATCGCCGAAGGACTCCATATATCCGAGTGCCCACCACGCTGCTGTCGTACGTTGATGCCAGCGTGGGGGCCAAAACAGGGGTCAACTTCGCGGGTGGGAAAAACAAGCTGGGGAGTTACGTCCCTCCGGTGGCGTCCCTCTTGGACTCCTCGTTCTTCCAGACCCTCCCCCCACGGCAGATCTCTAACGGGCTGGCAGAGATGCTGAAGGTGCTCCTCACTGCATGAGCACGACGGACAGAATGAGCTTGAAGAATGGTCCCCGCATGTGGATTTATGTCCTAAAAACTATGGTATTAACAGTTGGCGTCAACCCTGTTTGTCTGTTAGCAAAATATCTTACGAACCACTGGACGGATTTCACTGAAAGTCACAGAAAGAACTTAATGGATGTACAGCTACAGTGCTAGACATTTGGAGTCAACACTATTCAAGATGGCTGCCACAGCTAATCAACATCAGGGTACAAGAATGGCCATCGCTGTCCATTTTACAGACACTGAGCTAAGATTTGAGGTGGTAGCTGCTGACAGTTGTAACATACACATAGTTTGCTAACAGATCTTGTGCTATCTTGACCAAAATGGCTATCCATCAAGAAACGTTGATCTAAGTTTAAAACTAACATGAAAGACAGCAGGTCGTATGCACTCCTTCAAGAAAGACTCACTGAATTCAAAGGCTTTGAATGTTTCTGCTCAAACGATCTGTTTGTTGCACCCAGACCTAATCAGTGCTTGTTCAATGCAGCTTGATTGCTCGTTGTTGGCGTCAACCACAGCTGTCCAGTTGTAAATCTTTAATATGTTGCTGTGAAAACAAGCCACTTGTTGCATGTTTTAACAAATGCACATGTTGACTCAACTCGGCTAATCCCGTCTGTTGAACAGTATTAAAAACGTGTTTTCTGTCTCACCACAAGTCTCTGTGGGCTGGGTCATTAACAGAACCTGCAGAGATCCGACTGTGGTGTCAAACATGCAGCTTCCAGAGTGTGACTGATGGTCTAATGGTTTTCAGATGGCCCTGATGAAGCACCGCGGCCTGTTTCAGCTGCTGGAAGCTCACGGCAGGAAGTTGTTGGACACCAAGTTGCAACCGTCTGAGAAGGACGACAGCGCGGTGGCATCCACGAGCATCGCCATAGAAACCATGCTGGAGGAGCTGGCTCCTAACCTGTGGGAGGATGATCTGGACCGCCTGGTGGATTTCGGGCACCTCATCAGCCCCGAGTTGGAAATGGTCTCCGAACAGTTTCCACTGTGTTTTAAATTGGCCTCAATGGGCTGAACTGCAACATAAAAAGTGTTTTGAAATAAACTCATTCTGTTTCCACTTTTTTCTGGTCCAGACTGTTTTACCAGCACTGCTTCACGGGGAGGCCGTCAACATCGACATGTCCTTCATGGTGTATGTGGCCCACCTAAAGGGGCTTCTGACAGCAGAGGAGAAGGAGCGCATCATCCAGTGCATGAAGGGTCTGGAGCTGCCCGTGTGGCACCAGGACTGCACCCTGGACCTGGTGCAGAAATCTCTCCAGGAGCGTCTGAAGCACTCAGCCGGCTCGCTGAGGATGCCTCTCCCAACAGGACTGGGGCACGCAGGTACAAGCACCGGCTAAGACTTGTGCGTCTGCTGCGAACTTCTGATGGCTGCTACAAGTAACGATGTGTGTGTCTGTGTGTGTGATTCAAAGTAAGTTTCAGTAACGTGTTCTTGGTTTGTAGAAATCTTCCATGACATGATCGAAGATGCAGTGCTCTGCCAGGTGCACCAGATGTGGACTGAAGAGCTTTCTTCCACTGGTAACAAATAAAAAATAAAATTTAAACACCAGACTTTCTTCATTTTTAAGAATAACTTCAAATATATTATAAAAGTGAAATATTTTGGACAGTATAAAAACATTGTTGGAGTAATGTCTTTTTTTTTTTTTTTTTTTACTTTTTTTAACCAGCCACTTCCTGTTTTTAAATCTCTGCTAAAAACTTCTGTTTTCTCTGGCCTTTCTCACAGTGAGAGTTGATTTGGTATTTTTTGTTCTGTTTTTTCCTTTAATGTTTTAATTATTTTTTCAGTACTATCATTAGTGTTATTTTTTCCATTAATTTACTCTCATTGATGTTATTGTTAAGCACTTTGGTAACAGCTGCTGTTTTAAATGTGCTTTATAAATAAAGCTGACTTAACTTATTGCACTTGTCTAATGCAGAGTTTTACCATTCTTTTACAAATCACACTTTTAATACAGAGATTTGTTTTTTGAGAACTCATTTGTGCACAACTTCATAAAAAGTTGCATTTTTTCCTTAACTTATACCATTTGTGGTGTATGTATGACCAATACAGTACTGGTCATATGGTCCTGTGTAATGGGTTTGTATTAGTCACTTACTGTTTTTTTTTTTTTTTGCTATGTGAATGGAAAACTTATCCACGGAAATAAGTATTATAATGTACAATAAAAGTTTGTTTTTCACTTTGCATTGTTAAAAAAAAGGGACAGTTTGTTTTTCACTTTGCATTGTTAAAAAAAAGGGACTTCTAAGTGATAAAACACAAAAGCTCCAAGAAACGTTCAAATAAATTTTTTAATATTTCTTGCAAGACTTCTCAACATTGAGTACCGGTGACTGTGAGCATGAGTCCAATGATCTGACAATCAGTGGGTACAGTAACTATTGCAACCTTCATCTCTTAGAAACACAAACAGTAGCGACGCAGTGGTAGAACTGAAACAAACACAGGAATTGAATTTTGCTCTCAATTTCTAAAACTGAGCCAACACAATTCTTTGTTAGTGGTTTGTCCATTGTGTGCTGAAACAACGGTAAACGTGATGGCTTTAACGTGCAGTACCACTATGCCAGTCATATTTCAATGATTGGAGTGTATTCGGTGAAATGTGACGGGTAACAAAAACTAAACAAACAAAAAACTCACATTTGGAACAATTTTGTTGTTGTTTTAATTACAATAAAATATCACTATAAGGTCATTAAGACACTATCAGTAGTTCAAACCCTGTAATTCATGTTTACATACAGAAAATCTACTGTCTTTATTTTTTGGCACACATTTTGGCAACTGTGAACTACATTCATACTAGTCTCAAAACAGTTTTAAATACAGTTGTTGGTACAAATAAAATACACACCGATGGTATACAGAGTTCCAAGGTGTTCTGTAATAAATAAATATGGATCATATAAAAATGATGACTCGAAGTGAACAAAGCAGAGAAGTGCTCTAAGGCTGCAGGGGGTAGGGTGGGGGGTGCAGTATTAATTTGGACATGTGTTGCCAGATAGGAAAAGTACACATTGTACAGTATCCTAAAAGTAGAGTATAAATACAATTATCATATCTGGCAACTGTTGGGTTAAATGCTAAAGCTAGCATGTTAGCATGCTCACTAATGCTAACGAGCTAACATAGCATAGAATGTTAACCTCTGCTAACAATGCTAACCTCGAGCAGAAAGTAAAATACGACTGAAGTTATTGGGGATGGATGTTAGTTTATCTGAAAGTCATACTGGTAGTTGTGCTCAAAACATTTTATTTATTATTTTATCCATGCATTTTCTCATGGTGACAATAATTTAGTTATTATTTTCCGTGTCCGTTTGGACATGTTATGCTTTTCCTTCTGCTTAGCTGGTTTATGTTAATGCTCTTCACAGTCTGTCACTTTGTCATGTAGCTACTTAGACGAGACTGGTTTGGGTCAGATTTCCTTTGGCACTGTGGTCTTACTGGCAAGCCCTACATTTCCTGAAGGATTAAAGCTCAAGGCTTCTGGAAGACAAAGGCATTGTTTCCAATACATACATGCAGGTGAAAATTACTAAGCAATTACAGAGGAGATGACAAAATATTTACTGAACTATTTGATTAGCTATGTAAATTATTTAAATATACTGTATATTTTTTAAATATTGAATACTTCCGAGTGCTTTTATTGCAAACCATTTCTTGTGGTTTTTGAGTCTATGGTGCTGTCTCATGGTAGAACGTCTGTATTACCGCTCTCACCTGGAGTTAATAATCATGAAGCACCAAACACTTCTACTAATATCAACAAAATATTGCATCGGTACTTGTACATCACCAAGGTAACAGTAGCAACCATAAGGCACTTAAATAAAAAAAATAAAAAAAAACACCTTCAACACCACTTTAACCTACCGTACTTCATAAAAGGTCATATTTTCAAGGCAGTATGATTTACAGGCACAACTTGAACCATTGCATTGTTTTACAAACTGGAGGCTGTGCGGTTTCAGAGACGTGACTAAACGGCACGGAGTTACTCATGAACATGTCAACTAGTGCAGCACTGTGCAGAAATATACAGCGATTGTGTACCTCCAAAAATCTGCAGTCTTGTAAAGTGTCACATGTGGCTGTTACAAAACAAATACAACTGGTAAATTTAAGCTGTGAATTTTTTTTAAGGCTAACAAACCACATTTCAGTTTTCAGCCATCGTTCCAGTGTTTAGACAAGGTCATGCAGTTTGTACAAAATCATTCTCCTTATATCCCTTGACATTATACATTTTATTAGAAAAAGCAAAACAAACGAAATGTAAAAAGACCCTGAATGTGAGATGTCACTAAGGTGGTAGAAAATGACCAATGAAATTAAGTTTACCAGGTCTGCTTGAAGGATCGCCTCAAGAAAGACTCAAATGGAAACCCCTTCCTTAGATCCTGTCATTCAGTAGACTGTAGACAAAGATGGACGACATGCCTCTGTTTACAGCAGGCCCTCATGTATCATGGGGGTTATGTTCCAGACACCCCCGCAATAGGTGAAAATTTGCGAAGTAGGGATGTTGTTTTTTTATTTGAGTATTTACAGTATACAGTATATATTTTAAGGCTTTATAAACCCTTCCCACACTTTTGCAATGTTCTTAACAATGTTCACATTTGATTATTTTAAATAAACAATCCATGCAGCACCGCCCCCTCCTTTCTTTTTCTGAGGCTGTCTGTTGCATGCCCACCTGTTGTGTGTCTGCGACATGATGGGGGAAAACAGACCGTACCCCTGCCCCTTCCTTTCTCCTTCTCTGCTGTGACAGACAGCCTCAGAAGGAGAAAGGAGGGGGCGGGTGTCTGTCTTAGACCTGAGTGAGTTGCGCTCAGCCACTCTCTCTCTTTTTTTTAAAACTGATTCACTCTTATTTGTCCACCTAAGCATTTTCTCCGCTAATCTACATTTTTTCATCTGATCTGCTCCCTAAGCAATGGTGAAAGACAGACCCCGTCCCCTCCTTTCTTTTTCTGAGGCTATATGTTGCGTGTCTGCCTGTTGTGGGTCTGGGACATGATGGGGAAAAACAGAACCCACCCCAGCCCACCCTTTCTTGTTCTCTGCTCTGACAGACAGCCTCGGAAGGAGACAGGAGTGGGCAGGTGTCTGTTTTATACCTGAATGAGTCACGCTCAGCCACTCTTTCTCTTTTTTTAAATGGACTCACTCCTATTTGCCCACATAAGCATTTTCTCTGATATTCTACATTTATTCATCTGATCTGTTCATCCCTGCTCCCTAAGCAATAGTAATGGGGAAAGACAGACCCCACCAATTTTTTCTTTTTCTGAGGCTGCCACAGCAGAGAAAGAGAAAGGAGGGGGTGGGGTGGGGTCTGTCTTCCCCCAATGACTCTGCTGTAACAGCCTCAGAAAGAGAAAGGAGGGGGTGGGGATTTGTCTTACACCTGAGTGAGCCACATGAGTGGCTCACTCCATTAATCAGACAGTGTGTTGTGTACAGTCTTAGGCTGAAAACCCACGAAAGTTGAATCGAAAAGTATTGAGGGACGAATTTACTTCCATTATATAAAAAACAAGATATTTCAACATACAGCAGTGAGGTAAGGACTGTATGAATTAACGAGGGTCAATGCTTGAAAAAATAATGATCTGAGATGTTTATTTATTTATTTTTTAATCAGGAAACAGTTCCAATAATTTCCGTGTAGGGGCGGGACCTAAACTTTCAACACCCAGCCTACCAGGAAGCATGGTTTTTGTTTTAACTTCTGCGTTTGTGTTAGTTGTCCATGTTTGTCTATGATCAAACAGAATTACAAATATCCCAATGATTTAGATTAACACATTTTATATTCTGTTTTAACTTAATAACAATTTGAGACTTCATAAAAAATGGTTTTGTGGTTTTGGCAGTGAGGAATGTCCTGGGAAAATATCTATCAAATCAAATTAATAAAAAAATAGACCTTGTCTTGTGATTGGATTGTTTCATATTTTAACATCAAAAACTAACATATGTTGTTATCGGTGCTGAGATGAGGGAGCCATCTTAAGAAAATGTGTTTAGTTCAGTTTTTTTTTTTTTTTGTGCTTATCTATCAGCTTAGGCTCTGCTAAATGACCTCGCTACAAATATAAATTTCAGGGGAATGTGTACATACAACGCTGCATACAAAGTTACATAAATAGAATAAAATCTACAAATTATTAATTACCAAGCAGGAGATTTGAACTGGAAGACTGACAGAGACTCTGCTAACAGCCAACACACGTGCAGCAGAACAACATGGATGTGTTCACATCTTAATAAGGCATTTGCACATTCAAGTTCAGTCTAAGACACAAAGAGTGTAAAGCAATAGAGTAATAAATATTGTTCTATTATTGCTAGTGATTTTAAGAGCAGTGTTCATCTCGACACAAACATCTACACTTCTGACCATGATTTATAACTTCCCTAGATTCTTTGGAATCAATTTAAAAAAATCTACTCTCTATTCAAAAGATAAATGCACATCTTTAAATATAAAACCATCTGTCAGCAAAGCAAAGATTAAAGCAAACAGTCTTTGTGATCAAGGTTGGGAGTTTAAAAAATATAAAAAATATGAAGATACAGACGTAAACAAAGGTGGGGGAAGGAAAAAACAACAGCAACAACCTCTCCAGCAGCTGCGACAGTGTTAGCTTCAATATTTGTGGCAGAAGGGAGGGGGGTGGTTTTAAAGAAGCAGGCGAGGTGTCTCCCACTGGGGGGCGCTAACAGCCCTGCTCATTCTCATCCATGCTGACGCTGCTCTTACGACTGCTGTCCTTTGAGGCGTCCGGGGAGACGGACGAGAGCAAAGGGTCCCCCCCTCTCACCGGTGACAGGGTGTCTTCCATGAGGATGTCGCCTGCTTTGCTCTGAGAGCTGTAGTGGCCTTTGGAAAAGTTAGAGTGGCCCTCCAACGTGCCGGCTTGCTCTGGGGTGCAGGCGGGGTGGTGGTGGTGGTGTTGGTGATGGGGGTGCAGCGTGTACAGGTCTCGGTGACAGTCCTCCAGGGTGGGCTCCTGTTTGATGGGCTGCGCCCCGAGTTCAGCAGAGCAGAGCGCTGAAGATGAGATGGACAGGCCGTGAGCTCGGGCCTGCATCTCTAGTTCCTGTAAATCACAGACACAAGGTCCAGATCAGCTCTGCCGCCGGTGTGACGTTCACCAGGTTCTGACCGAGTCAGAGCTGCTGGTTCTGCTTTTAAACAACTGAGACCTTTATTACTGGTGAACGTTCATGAAGCATTCACACTAATCGGATCCAGTTTTCTTCCCTGCATCTTTCTCGTTCCACAGTTTTTGTGCTATTTCAACAAATCATATATGACAACGTTCAGCTCGTTCAGGACAACCCTGCTATGACTTCTGGTATTGGTGCAGTTTTAGCTTTTTGAAATATTTAGCCTTTTCTGCCATTTTTCCCCCTCATAGAAAATGAATTGTCATTTTCCATCCTTCAAATCTTTAGATGTGTTTACAACCTTTCACTGCTCCTTTCACATTTTGTTCTGCTTCAGCTTCTTTCAGCTTTCTTGTGCAAATTTAAACTTTTTTCAGCTAATTTCAGCAATTTTGTGCTCCTTTCAGATTCTTTCAGCTATCTACAACATTTTTGTGCTTCTTCTAACTTGTTTCTACAAATTTCAGCTTGTTGTGCTCCTTTCAGCTTATTTCTACAAGTTTCAGCTTTTTCTACCATTTCAGCAACTATTTAGCTGTTTTTATGCCCATTTTGGCATTTTCAGCCAATTCCACATTTTTTGTACTTAACCTAATTCATCAAAAATGCACTCTCTCCAGTTCCTTTTGGTAATTTCAGAGTCTTTGTGCCTTTTAAGCTACTTTTCAGTAGTTTTTTGCTGATGTCAGCTTTTTTCAAACAATTTCCACTTTTTTGTGCTGATTTTGCTACTTTCAGTCTAGTTGGGCAAACATTCTTTCTGCTTTCTTCTGCTAACTTACGCTCGTTCTACATTTTTATCTACCTTTTTAGCATTTTTCAGCTGTTTTCAGATAAATTCAAGCTTTTGTGGTAATTTCTGCTTCTTTCAGGCTAATTAACTTCTTTCTGCTATTTTTTTATTTTTTATTTAATATTTATTCATTTAATTTTTTTGTATTTGTATTTAGTACTGTATTTGTATAATTTTTATTCATTTCATAAAAAAACAATGACAATATTATAGAAAGAAGAATTTCAGCTTATTGTGCTCATTTCAGCTTTTTTCCTGTTAGTTTCATAATTTTCTGCTGTTTCAGCTTTCATAGCCATTTTTTTTTGTGTGTGCTAATTTTAACCTTTTCAGCTAATTCCATGCATTTTTAGCTCATTTCAGCTTTTTCTGCATCTTTTTATTGTTTAATCTTTTGTCTGCCTTTTCAGCTACTTTTCAGCTGTTTTTTAATTTCAGCTTTTTTACTTAATTTACTAATTTTTGTGCTAATTTATGCTTATTTAAACCTAATTCAGCAAATATGTGCTCTTTCTGCTTTCTTCTGCTAATTTAGACCTGTTCTTCCATTTCAGCTACAATTCAGCAAGATTTTAGATAATTTAAGCCGTTTTATTCAAGTTCTTCAGCAATAAGCATTCACACTGCATTTTTGCATGAAATCCAATTTCTCTATTTCATACTTGTAATCTCTGAGTGCCTTTTTTGTTTTGACCAAAAATAACATGAAAATTAAAATACTTGGATTCATACCCACACATCTAATTTTTAGCTCTTGTCCAGCCTTATGCAAACATATGATTGAAATTTTAGTGACAGAGTGGTATTAATAACACAAAGACTAAAACATGAGTTATGAAACTAAATGCAAAACATCAGTGAAGTCAATCTGAGAACAAAAAGAACTAAAAGTCAAGGTTTATCTGTGATTTAAAAAAAAGTTGAAGTAAAGGAAGATTCTTGCTCTTAGTGCATTTTAGTGCAAGCTTCAAGCACATTTTGCTGCAAACTTTATATTTTATGAGAGAAGGGGGTAATTATCTTTTTTGATTGTAAAGACTGCAGCTCCCTAGTCTACCTGAACTGCCTAACCATCCATGTCACATCACTTTTTAATGGGACTGGAAATATACTGGATGGCAACTTATTGGTCCAGACTGCCATAAATCTCTGAATATAGTTGTTTCTGTGTGTTAACTCCAGTTCTGTAAGAACTCTAACAATCTGAGCCCCAAATCACATCCATGACAAGGATGACTACATATTATGACACCAATTTATTTCCATATCAGATGACATCATGCCACCAGTATGACCTTCATCGTTTCATCATTACTTTGAAAATACTCCCTTCCAATAAATTCAAATTTTGTAATTAATGATTGCTTTCATCTTTTCCTGTCTTGATAGATGTTGCTGATTTGCTTGATGCAAAAGCATGTGACTAGTTAAAGGGTCCCATCTTAAACAGAATGACTAAATCAGGGGTGTCCCACCCTGGTCCTCGAGGGCCACCTTCCTACATGTTGGAGGTTTCTCTGCTCCAACACACCTAAGTTGAAAGAATGGGTGATTAACAAGCTTCTGCAGAACATGAGAAGGTAATTCAGTTGCTGAATCAGGCGTGTTGGAGTTGCCCAACAAGTAAAACATGCAGGATAACGGCCCTTGAGGACCAGAATAGGACATCCCTGGTCTAAGCGTAGCCTCTTTCTGGGCTGCAACTATTCAAGACATGTCAGTGACTCAAACTTAACTCAATATTGCAAAAAAAGTTGCAAATATTTTGCTGCTGTCTCACTGAATTTTGAGTGTTTGGACCAAGCGAGCCATGCAGATTTAGAAAATCACAGCTTATTTTAGTGTGCACGACTTCCACAATTGTATTCAAAGCTGCGCACATTATTTTGTTGACAACCTCTAACCACCTCCGCACGCTTTGCACCCTTTTTATGATTTCAATCACTGCAGTCCACTTTTGAAATGAAGATAATCATGCCCAGTCCAGTTTTAATAAGTATTTATTATAAGATTGGACAAGCTTCTGTGAGGAGAGCTCCTGTGCAGAAGTTAAAATGCAGCTGTCGTGCTCGTCAGACATCTTGAAGATGCCAGTGATAATATTGAGAAGGGTTTTGGGATTTACACTGAGAAGGCTCAAAGATTTTGAGACCTTTCAAATTCCTCACTTAAATACAGACATGTTGAATTCCCCCCAAAATTAATACTTTTAATAAAGGTACAACATCTACTGGGTGTCTTTTTTTATCTAAACTGTGTGTAGGACTATCCCTTTATTTGCTTCATATTTTTACACATCTATATTTGATATTTAATAACTGACTTCATTTCAGCCCTCTGTGCATGTCTCCATCTTCCAGGCACTTGTCTCATTTTCAGTGTACCTGTATTCTCAGCATCAAATGGCGGTTGGCGTGCTCCAGCTTTTTCTGCCGATTCTCCAGCTCCTTGGCTCTGTGCTGTTCTCGCTGCAGCTTCCGAATGTAATCCACCGACGCCTTCAGGATGGTGCCTTTGTTCCAGCGCATGTCCCTGAAGATCACAGGCATGCCAGTGGTTTTAATTTACAAGTAGATGTGTTGTGTTTAAGTTCTGATGTCAGTTATTGAACAAGTGAAGGGAGCAGAGTGTGGGATTTAGTGACATCTAGTGGAAAAGGATCTGCACAATATTTAAGATGATCCAACTAAACTAGCTGTCTGTGTTAACATAAGTTATAGGAGATGAATTCCACAAATCTGTTCTTTAACGTTGAACAGAAAAATAAATAAAAGGGTTCATCAATGAGGCACAACTCAAGTGCAAAGCTTCACATTTTACAGTATTTTAGGTTTTTAAAATCCCCCCTTTCCCTGTTTGAAGTATTTTTTGTTTACAGCTGCAGAGAGCAACACAAAGAGGGGATTTTTTTAAAAAAAAAAAAAAAAAAAAAAAAAATGCTGATTTGGCACGGGCTTTATCTGAATATGAAGAATGTTTTTTACAGGACTCTTCTATTTATTGTGAACAGTGTGAGTAGATTGAGCAGAAACAGCAATCATCACTTCTCATAATGAACTCAGGAGCAATTTATAGAAAGAAATGTGAATCTGATTCATTAAAGTTACCTTTAGGGTAATTTATTATTATAGCAGTGATTGATTTTTTAAAATTTTTTATGTATTCAAATAACAGGATATTATGCAGAATTATTTATGTCCTTGTTAGTTTAACAATCTCACTTTTAAATTGACAAATGTTTGAATGTTTCTCAAGCCTGTTTGGAATCAAATATATGACAGCTGACTTACGGGTCATTGGATTTTGGAATCAACGTTCCCAGTTCTTTGATTCGATCGTTGATGTTAAACCGTCGTCGTCTCTCAACTACAGAACAAGAACAGATTATTAACCATTATTTCTTTGTACAAAGAATCATTCCCTGAAACACAATTAGGGCATTTGTTTAAGTGTTTCTTTTAGGACGTAACAAAAAAAGACAATCAACACTCACTCAAATTGTGGTTGTCTTTCTTCTGCCTCTCCTTAGCCATGGCTCTTACCTCAGCTTCTAGAAAAATGTTTTGATCAATAAAACAAATCTAATCCAAAACTAAACAAGTCTGTGCAAAATCAACAGCAGCTATCTGCTGTGGCTTGAAGCTTAACCCTCAGACGTACCCACAGGGAACCCTTCAGGCCTTTGATAGGTGTCATACTTGCCACAGGATCCAGACTTATCCAGCATATGCATGATGGCTGAAGATTGTGACACTAAATGATAAATAATTGTTTCAAAATATTTGAATCAACGATCAATCACAGACATAACACCATTAAAAAAATGCCGAGTTTATAGGTGTGCCTCAATAAATTAGAATTATTATTATTAGCATCAATGTTCATTCTCAATAATCCAGTTAAATAAAAAAAAAAAAATCCAACAATGTTCAGTCAGGTCATCTGAACGGTTTCTTTTGTTGCCGAGACATTTCCTCCTTCATCCAAAGGACTTCTTCAATCCGAGGAGCCACCAAAACAAATTGATTCCCACAAACAGCATACTCCATAGTGGAAAACAAAACAGTTTGCTGGTGCTGCGATGGCCTCTGGGGCCCACCCTCTCCCCTGTCAACTCCTCTATGGGGCAGCGAAGAGTTCCTTTGGAAGAAGGATGAAACGTCTCAGCAAAAAAAGAAACTGTCCAGATGACCTGACTGAACATTGTTGGATTTTTACCTGTTTACCGAAGTTAAAACTGAATTTTATTGGTTCTTATCACAAGAAAAAGGATAGTTTTAGCAGTTTTCTTGTCAGTTCCTTTGCAAATACAGGTGGTCACCGACTTACGGCGCCATTGACTTACGGCAACTCGGACTTACGGCGCCGCCCCCAGGGACGTTACGTTGTCTTTTTTATGCAGCATTTTATGTTTTTTTTTCGATTTTTTTTTGAGAATATTCTGTTAGCTAACTGCTTGGAAACTCATTAAAATGGCGTTCTAAGTACGCTGTTGTTGTTTTACATTGGAAAAAAAAAAAACGTGTTTAAAAAGTTGTTACGGCCGCCATGTGGCCGGCGCTCCGAGTTACGGCAAATCGAGTTGCGAACGGGCCGTAGGAACGGAACCCGTT
>JARVGS010000127.1:12951156-12963664 GCA_031762315.1 Hypsolebias antenori
AAGACTGGGACACCAACCCCCCCCCCCCCCCCATAAACAAAGATCATACTGCGAGAGTATGCTGGTGTAGATCCTCAGTCATCCAGGACATACATTTATATTCTGTAGATGAAGACGTTTCAGGTTATGAGATTATGTTCCTGTTTATCATGCACACTGATTCAATATCAGTCCCCTCAGTTTGTTAATCTGTGTATGCAGATTTACTAGCATACATATTTGTTTAAGAGCATGCAATACATAGCTTTTTAAGTAACACTGAAACGTTGAACAAATTTTATTTCAATGTTCTCTAATTTCAGAACAAGTCATCAAACATTTAAAACTGCAGGAAAGCAAACAATACACTATTGACATAGTTTCCAGCAGTGTGTTGCCATTTGTTTTCCTGTCAACAATGAAAACAAATCTAAACACAACAACTGCTGCACATACATACCCATGTTATTGTAACTCCATGCATACAATTTATTAAACTGCAGGAACAATTTGCACAATCTCAAATTAGATTTCCACCAGTGATCCTTAGAGGGTTCTGTAATATCTTGCACCAAGCATTACAGAACTGCATGTCATTTGTGCCTGCTATCCAGACACTCTTTACAACTCGTATGTCATGTTGCACTTAATCAGTGACTGGTATCAGCCAGAATACAGGTTCACCATTCCATGTGCAGGCTACCATTAACATCTGGAGAGATGAATGTGTTTGGAGTATTGCCGTTTGACGTGATGATATGTGGCGCTGTATCATGCATTTCAGTCTGCTTTAATTACCATGAAAGACCATTGTGTTTACGTACTGTATGGCAGCACAGAGGGGAGTGAACTAACGTGAATGCTGTAGAGACACACTAGTGTTACTCCTGGCATCATGATGATACATTACCTCTGATAGTGATTACCTATGGTCTATGGATTGCCATCAACTTGAGGTCCTTTTGTGGTAAACAAGATTCCTTGATCTTTCCTTAAACAAGCATATGTCCGGATTATCTTGGACTTCAATTGTGATCCAATATCGCTCTGCTGGATTTTAAAGACCAGCAGCTGTGGGCCAATTTTCTACAGGAGATGAACCAGTTCTTCACCAAATCACCACTTGTATCCAGATTCAAGGGGTGTCAATCTTTACTAACATCAGACCTGCAGTGTTCCTGTACTGCCAACTCTGTTGTCCGTTTGATCCAACATTGCAATCATTGCATAACAGTCCCATGAACATGACATAAACATGTATGCTCAGCACTGTCTGGATGCTTAACTCTTGTCTTGGCAGTGAGTAGAGTTATAAACTAAGAAAGCAGTGGGACAATGGGATCACCAGTGTTAGAGGACCAGTTTAAACCAGGAAAGACAGATGGTTGGATTAGTGAAAGGACAGTCTGCCCTCAGCTATAACATCATCACAGAATGTGGTAAGAACATGTCATTACATGACAAAAGGCAATTAATATATTCAACATCTGATCAAGTGCAATTCCAAGTGCATTTTATTAAAAGACAAAGTTGTTATAATCTCAAGGGAACAGGAATATTTATAAAGCCAAAATTCAGAACTAGTTTAAAGGGACGGTCTACCTCAATCCAGGGGATTGGATTATGGAATGGTTTGGCGAATGATGTTAAAATATCCAAATCAATGTGTCAGTTTAAGAAAATGATCAAAACTGAATTGTTAAAAAATATATATGAAGTAGCATAATGTGTATTGTATTATATGTATGTGTAGTGTATTGTATTAGTTAGAAAAATTAGAAAGTCATTTGTTTTGTTTTGTTACTGTAAGATTATTAATGTTTGAACTGATTGTTTGAAAAAAAAAGGTGCGATATAATAAGATTTTTTCTTCTTTCTGCTATCTTTCATTTTTTATACTCTGTACATTATCGTTGAAGGGATTGTTTTGTATTGTATTGTTTAAAAAATGAACAAATAAACTAAATAGAAATAAATAAAATAAAAAATAAAAAATATCAATAATTACTAATTATTGTAAAATTTCAAACAATATTATCATTTATCACAATAATTTCTGAGACAATTAACCGCCCAGCAAAATTTGTTATAATGACAGGTCTACACTGAACCTTCTAGTTAGTTTTTGTTTTCTCCAAACAGGTGTTTTCCAATTCCAATTCCAACGCAACCCAACATCTGTGATTTTGGGGACTTGCAACCTGTCCAGGGTACCTGCAGCGACTGCTGGACAGACACAAGCGACCCCCGCGACCCAGAAAGGAAGAAACGGGTAAAGATAATGGATGAATGAATTTATGTCTCGATTCTGTTGAAAGTAAAAAAGAATTTTTCCCCAGTCACAATTAAAAGCATTAGTTAAGCTTCTAAAACTTTAGTTTTTAGTTTGATTAGGAGTGCAAAAAATCCCCCCTTTCTTCAACTTAACACTTCAGATGTAACACTTCCACTGCTAAAATTATACTTCTTATTTACACTGCATGAAGATGAATCCCCTGCCTATCTCACATTTATATTTAGACCCAAACAGTCTTACACATTGTCTACAGTCAAACTGATCTGGAGACGGCGGGAAAACAGAAATGTGAAAGCTGAGGTGGCATTTGGTCACACCCAAGATTTCTAATTTAGCTGAGACAGCTATTGGGAGACAACGATGAGAATCTGTATTTCCATCGTGTGCAATAACGTGTCACAAACACGGCCATCGTGACTAATATCATGCTGGGTCATCTTCATGTGATGGGAAGAGGAAGTGGGACACATTCAATTACAAGCAAAGTTCACGCAACTTCACATATTCAGGGGAATACCTTGTCAAATAAAACAATCCAGAGCTGCAACGTTGGTTGGACTGGGATTCACCGCTGCTGCAGTTCTGCCTAAAGCAACACAGCATGGCTCAGACTCAGCCGAGCATGTGTAACACGGTAATGACATTTCACTAATGAAGAAATTGAAGACATTAGTTTTAAAAAATGCAGAACTGGGTGAAAGGTTCTCACAGTCCAAAACTTTTTTGTTGTTGTTTAATTAAAACACAAGGAGATGAATAGCAAATCTGTGAAAAATAATGAGGGAAAAGTAACATGAAAAATCTCAGTCTGAAAACTGGCGCACTGTTCTCTGTGTGTCTCACTCAAACAATGACTACATGTGCTAAAAAAGAGAAGTTATGGCACAAGACACACAAAAAAAAAAAAAACCTGACTCCGAAGGCTTTATGCATGGGTTAGTTAAGATATTTTGTTCTATCAAAACTCAGAGTTTGATTTCATAATTTAGAAACAGCACATATTGTATAGGGATGCACAATATTATTGGCATATCGGTATCCGCCGATATTAGCGATAAAGTTAAATATTGGATATCGGCCATTCAATCAAAAATAACTCATTGCTATAAAAGGCTTCTGTTTTAAGTTGATTTTTAATTTAAGAAACTGTCAAATATATCTATTAATGCACTACTACTTATGTGCTTTTTACTTGTTTGTGAACAGGTTGTTTAGATTTGTGAAAATTTACAAATTTGCACTGTTCGGGTGTTGTCAATGTGTTAGAGAGTAAATGTCATGAATAAAATTGACATTTAACATAATCCAAGTTGAAGTGTTACATCATTTTCAGACCCCTTTAGGGCATCTGCATTTGGTAGCAGGTTAAACTGACAAAGACCATGCAGAATACTGTAGTATTTTAATTCCACAGCAGATAAAGCTATGTAATATCTGTAAGTAGGTCTAGGGGAAAAAATATCAGTATTGGTATCGGTTATCTGCCCAATAAGTTTTAATATATTGGCATATTGGACATCGGGCAAAAATCCAGTATTGTGCATCCCTAATTTTGTATGTGAATGTTCAGTGACCTGAAACACTTATGTTGTGATTTGTCACTATATAAATAATCTAAATTGAATTGAATTGAAACATATTGCTACTTAACATGTTTAATTCATGTTTTGTACCTGAAGTCTGAATGCATCGCATCTTATAAACATTCTAAAATTAGACAAATTAAGCAGTTGAATCAAGGTGGCAGTCGTTTCTTTCTTTAAAAATAAAAGTAGCTGAGTATTATGAAGAAGGTTTTGCTAAAAATTAAAACACTGGGTTTAATTTGTCATTTGCAGCAGAGTGAATAGAACCAGGACCGCTGTTTACTGACCGTTTCCAGAACAACTTCTCTCCTGGCTACTGTTTTATACAACACAGAGGCTTTGAGAGCAGTATCAGTTTTCTCATCGAGCTCTTATTAGGACAGCAAATGAATCCACTGGTAAATATCTGACTTCTCAGACTTCATGTAATATAAGGGAGTGGTGGCACAGAGGTTAAAAAGGGCCTGTGATCAGGAAGTTGACAGTTCAAATCCTCAAGAATTTGGATGGGAAAGGCGGACCCACACCTGCCTCCACCCTCATTTGACCCACTCAGGGCTGTGTCCTAAACCCCCATAGCTGCTTCCCTGGGTGCCCTAGATGGCAGTAACTCAGTGGTTGCGTCAGGAAGGGTATCCTGCATAAAACTTTTGCCAAATCTTCACGCAAGTTTGCTGGCTGTGGTGAAAAAAAAATTAATAAAAGAAGCTTAGTAATATGATAAAATGTAGTAACGCCATATAAAACATATTTACTGTGCACTACAAGGTGAGAGGAGACATCAGACTACATATATTTGACTCAGCAAATTGCATAAATAAAGTCATGAGGTAAAACTAAAATGCTGGGTAATATTATTGGTTATAACATGTACCAATTTACTGTATTGAAATATAGCCAGAGTACTACTTTTAAAGCCATCCTTTAAACCTCTGCAGTGCGTTTGATCCCAGGCTTGCGCCAAGACGTTTGAACGTTACATGTGTTTATAAGAAGTGTTGTCAAGGTGTTTGGATTATTAGGTAGTTAAGTGGTCTTTTGTTAGGGTGCACTCCTTTATATTCCTGATAATATGTTAATTTAGTGTTTGGATCCTTGGTTAATTTTTCCTTCTATTTCTTATCCGTCAGTTCTCTCAGTTCTACTGGCTCCAGCTCTTTATACACCTGCTCCTTATCTTTTAATCACTCAGTAATCACCCCTCCCAGCATATTTATATACACTTTGTGGCTTCTCCACCCTTTTGTCAGAGCCTTTTATTTCATTTACTGCAGTTAGCTTCCTGGTTAACAGTGGCTTTCTCTTGTACCCATAGTTTGTAGTATTTTTATATTTTTTAGTATTTTTTGCAGCCTTGTCAGTGTCGGCTGTTTATTTTATGGGTTTCAATTCAGTTCTTACTTGTCTGTCTGAATTTTGCATCTGAAAATACATTAACTATGATAAACGTATTTCCGGTAAACTCTTCTTCTGCAAGTCCTGCCGCTCAAAAGTGTTTTTTTTTTCTCTGTAGCAACACTTCCTGTTTAGGACGGGACTGCAAGAAGAGTAAATAGACTGTAGTGTCCAAATGGAAAATGGAAAGTATAGCACCTGTCTATATCAAGATACCGGTACTCAAAGCATTTTACACTACGATCTGGGTCCTCATTTACCCATTCATACAAGATCCCTACAAATATAATCTGACTGTGTAGAGACAGTGCTTTATCACATTCATACACCGATGGGACACATTGGAGGCAATGAGGGGTTCAGAGTCTTGCCCAGGGACACTTCATCGTGTGACTGCTGGTGGAATCCAATCTGAGCAGTGATTTCAGTGTGTTACCAGCAACTCTGCTGTGTTGATGGCACAACGTACGTTTTCTGTTTAAAATGTGTGACCTGCTCATTGATACATGATGTGTTTTTATTGTCATAACTTTAAAACTTACGCAAGGAAAAGCTCTTACACTCCACATCTGGTTGAAGCAAATCTTTCTTACGGGTGACATATAGCTTCTGTAACATTGCAATATGAATTATTTGTTTAAGCCGTTTTGTACTTTGTTTAAATGACTGTTCTGTGATGCAAAAGCCAAGACTAAATAAAACTTTCTTGTTGCATCTTTATTCAAAAATAAATATGATTATAATACATTGGACATGTTTGAAATGGCATAAGTTGCATACCGGTACATTGGTTGATTAAGTTAATACAGTATGGTGTTGTCTCTAAATTTAACTAAAATTTAATTATCAATTGTTTTCAGTTTTGAGGTTTTGCATATTAGAAGTCTTTATCATGGTAAAATGATTCGAATCAAAACTTAGGTGAACAAAAAAAAAAAATCACAACACATTCCATAATGTCCTTGTTTATTAAACAGATAATGTAACCAAAATGGAAGTGCGAGTATGAAAAACCTAAGAAAACCTTGTGATTCATCAACTTGTAGAAGCTCCTGTAGCAGCAACAGTTCTCAATAGTGGTTCAGTGTAGGACTTTTCCAGCTTCTCACGTGGCTGAGGACTTTTGGCCCACTCTTCTTTACAAATTTGCTTCAGTCCATGAGGTTTGTTTCTGCTCAGCTCTCTCTGGTCCCACCATAGCATGTCAGTCAGGATGAGGTCTGGACGTTGAACTATTCCTCACCTTGATTATTTCCTTTTCCAGCTATTCTGTTGTAGATTTGCTACTATGTTAGGGATCCTAGTTTCCAGGTGTCTGCAAAACACACCTGAATCAAATCAGCCTGAACAGCTTGTATGAGGTTTTCTGCTAGTATGCACTGATTAATTTTCTTAAATTAAAAAAGTGCCAATGCATTGTGGGTAATCACATCCACCATGGTCTCATCTGTCCAAAAGACACTGTTCCAAAATTTATGTGGTTCATTCAGATACAATTTTACAATCTAAATCATGCTGCCATGTTCTTTTCAGTGGGGAAAAAAGTTTCCTCCTGCAACACATCCAAACAAGCCACACTTTACCAGTCTTTTCCTAATTGTCCCATCATGAACTTTAAACTACATTTTTTTAGCCGAGTCTGAGCTGGAGCTCTTGGGTTTTCTGGAATTTCTCTGGCCATCGCACTGTCTGACTTTGGGGTGAATTTGCTGAGACATCTACTCTTGAGAATTGGCTGCCATCCTAAAACGTTTTCCTCTTGTGAGTAATCGTTCTCCAATATGATGGACTTCAAGTTGCTTGGACAGACCTTTAACCTTTTGCAGGCCAGCAGAGGTAAATGCTGATCTCTTCGTTCCATGGGATTGTCTTACCACCCACCGATACGCTCCAAAGCAGCAAAATGCCAACATCCCCACCTTTATAGAGGTGTTCCCACTGATAATGATAATCTAATCAAGTGCATTTGATCAGCAGCACCTGGCTGCTACTGAAAGCTATGAAAGCAGAAAAAACAGCTTTTGTATCTTGTCTCTCTTTTTGTTTAATATTTGCACTGTGTGGAATATGTTGTGTGTTAAGGTTACGTTTGAATCCAACAAAGTTAAGTCAGGTCATCCGGATGGTTTATTTTTTGTTGTTGTTGAAATATTTCGTCCTTCATCCTTCATCAGTCTGCGAAGCCACAACAAACTCGGTCCCACGAGCAGCACACTCACATAGTGGACCAATCAGTTTGCTGGTGATAAGATGGTTTCTGGAGCCCACCCTCTCCCTCGCCGGCTCCTCTGAAGCAGCCAAAGTGGTTCAAAACATCAAAGCTCATGCTCAATAATCCAGATGGCCTGATTTAACTTTGTTGGATTTTATTTTTTTTTTTTTTACCTGGATTATTGAGCATGAACATTGATGTTCATCATTTTAAGTTTGGAAAGGACCAGATAGTTTTTATTATGTCCTGATAAGCCTTAAAAGTGTTGAAACCACATTGCTGATTAATTTTACTGACAAAACCTTTTAATTGGTCAATACTGCAAATTTTACAAAAGCATCATCCACTAAAGAACTTGACCCTAATTTACCTAATAGCATTTGACAGATTAAAGGGGTTACTGTTATCTGTTGGTACAGTCTCCCCACGTGTTTCAGCACCTACTGTAGGGGGGTGGGGGTTCAAACACCATAGTCTCCTCTTTGTTTTAGGACTATCAAGTGAGGCTGAACAGCATCTCAACATACTCTGACCGGTCTGCTCCTCCACGAGCTAATATTTGAAGTTGATGTTGACAGGACAACACCCAAGAGTTGCATAACTTCAGGATAACCACAGAAAGAAGAGGCGATCCAGCTGCGGCAACATCAGCGGGGGGAGAGGCTCAGAACCACAACATGACCAACTCTTATCACCTGGTCCTGAGCACCAGAACCGCTCCAGCCCGAGAAACACAGCTACCAACCAGCCTGTCACGTTCAAACTGACCTGTTGTTCAAAGGTTGACTCTTCAACTCGTAGTAGGTTTTGGGCTCGTTTGGAAAATCCTCTCCGACGTCGAAGTCCGGAACTATTCCCGACTCGGACTGCATGTTTGGGAGGTGTCAACTTCAATAAATTAAAATAAAATACAAAAGTACAGTCCTTAAGAGAAAGAGTGGGACGATGTTTGTGCCGAGGCGCTTGGCTGAACCAACTGTCACCGCCAGCCGCCTCTCTGTCCAGGACCCGGAGCTCTGTAGTCCAGCGCAGCCTGCGGGAACACCGAGTAACCCGGGCGGAGTGCCGCGTCAGAACTACCAGTCCCAGCATGCACCGAGGCTAAAAAAAAATTGTCAGCACGGATCTGATTGGCTGAAACTTCCCACAGAATCGTACATCATTTATTTCCACAACAAAACAGTACTGTATTTAAAATGTAATTTCCTTCACCATGTATATAAAAATCATCATTTAGCTTTAGTATTCTTATAAGTAAATACGAATCGATTTGTATTAAAAGGCTGCAGCAATCATAATTCAGTTAATTTCAGTGTTACTACCTGTGTAAAAACATGTTACACAACATAGTTTATGTTATATCATGTGCATTTAAACTAATATTACTACATGTGAAAAATTTATACATTCAAATTCATTCTGCTTGCACCGTTATATTCTACCATGTTGTTGTTTAGTATACAGTATTTCTCTTGGACCTTGTAAATATTATATTACTTTTTCACTTTTTGGTATTTCATTTTGTACCCTTATTACATTATTTATTTATTTATTCATTTATTTTTAGTGAGTCGAATCGGTTCTTCTCATCCTGAACATCTCATTGCACTGTTGGCCTTGTGTTGACCTACATACGACAATTAAACAACAAACCATTTATATTACATCATTGCCACACTCAAAGCAATTAAGTAAAACATGAAAATAATTGGAAAATAAAATTTAAAAAAGACATGAAAATAAAATGTCTACATAGATTAATTATATTGTATAAAAATGTGTGACTAATAATCATTTTCAGTTTGAGTTAATAGCCTATTTTTAATTAAAGTCCGAGCTTTTCTTAGAGGAATGCATATCCTCCACTATCTCTCATGCCAGAGTTTTATACTGAGATCATTGTGTGACTTAATCTCATATTATGAGAAGTCAGTCTCAAATTATGTGTTGAGGATGACTCTCAGCTTCCACAGCAAATTTTAGCTCAATATCTGTTAAAGTGGCTGAGTCATAACCATTTTTATGTTGCCTTATGTTGATTATCTGGCGGACATCTGCAATGACCTCATAATCAGTTGTAGATGTACATTCGGTGATTACTTTCTGCAAATTTCATTATCAATCCCAAAGTTTGAGATATTTTGCTTTAAAAAATCACTTGCACAAACACGCTCAAAAACAGGCCAAATCATTATTGCCTGATATTCAGCTTTCAGCGGCCGGTGATAATGAGAGAATCAATGTAATGCAAGGTCAGGTGTAATAAATAGGTTGTCAGGCAGAGGATGGTTGTGTAAACTAATACTGGGAATCATTTTAAACTCAGAAGGAGGAATGTGCCGCTGATTATATGTTCAGTCATTAAAAGGATTAGAGATGACATCATGAGGACAAACTGAGGACACTGGATTTAAGGAATGCTACAGTCTCTCAAAACAACATGCATCATTTAGACAAGGTCAGATTTTATTACACTCCAACTTAAATCATAAATATAGTTAGTGAAAGGACACTGACGTCACATTCAATCAGACTTTTAAACTCTGTCAACCCTCATGTGCTATCTATGCTCATGTGCATGTCTTATCTCCAGCCGTTTTACCTGGACTCTTCTTCCACTGGGGGGCAGTATAGAGCTAAACAAAACGCATTATTGGCGTTCAGGGTGACAGAGGCAAAATGAAAATTTAGTGGAAACTTCGTTTTTGCATTCACAACCTGCAAAACTGGTTTGAAGTTTGAATTTTACCCATGCAAAATAAATGGAAATATGCATCAACTGGCAATTTAAAAAAAAAAAAACCCTGAAAACGTAAAATAATGTCGTAAAACAACACAGATGGATCAAAATATGATACTTGAGCAACACTAATGCTGAGAGACAAAAGAAACAAATCTCACCATGTGTCAGAGCAGGAGATGAGATGTGAGGATGCTACATTTTTCCACCACAGCCTTCTTCTCTTGCTGGTCGACCATCACAGTGTCCAGCTGGTCTTGTTTGTCAGTCTGGATCTGGAAGTCCCACAGCATTTGAACCATATGATTCTCCACCACTTGATGGCATCTCCCACTTTGACTGTGGGACCTCCAGATGTTCCTGTATATTATTCCAGCCACTTGGTTATGGTGCTCCACTTTGCCTGCCTGGATCTCACATTCTGTAATTGATACGCTGGACTGTCTCTGAGACATTTTTTGCACAGCCTGTATCTTGGGTCTTGTTTGTTACTGTAGATCCAGTTTTTAGTGGTCTTGTGCTGCCATGATTAGTGTCTCTGTGTTGTCCTTCAGTCCAGCCTTCTAGCCACTGGTAGGGTTTGTTGATATCAGCCACTTCTTCAAGCTGCCATCGATACCTGCTCATGATGCGCAGGGTCTTATCTTTCCATGATGGCCCCTATTGTTTCTCCTCTTCCACATTTAGTTCCCACTGCCTGCAATATTCACTCAGCAGGTCAACACTGGGAGGCCTTCTTCCTCTGGTATTTAGAGTTTTATTTTCATTCTGTACAAGGGAGTGGAATGTGGCAGCCGGTCAGTGAACAATGTCCTGATAGTTGTTGAACTACTGTCCATTTGGATGTACATAAGCCACAGTATGGCAACCATATGGCAGACAGCACAAGATGCACATTGATTTAAAAAAATGTATGTACATGGATGTACAGTAAAATGAATTTTATAATTTATGTAATTTAATGTTTGTAATGTGAAAATTGTGCAATAAAATAAGCCAAATAATTGAATAATTGGAGTAAGACTTGTTATAGGCTGTCCTTATTTTTAATAACTCTGAGAGGCAACAGATGCAAAGATCTTGTTTTTGAACATCCCTATGATGTGCACGAAGTGCAAAACTTTTGGAGACAGAGCCCAAGACAACAAATGTTAAAATTTGAACCACATTGTAATAATGACAATCATAATCCTCGTGACCTGTTGTGATTATTGTGCTTCCACTGTAACTAAAACACTAATGTTTATACATTTACAGCATGATAAAAAACAGCTGCTGTCCTAATTTTGGTATAATGTTTGAAGATCCAACCACTTGCCACAACAGGAATGTATTGCTCAAAACACACTCATGGTCTGTCCCACAAGAATGTTTGTAATTGTACTGGTCTGTACCTGACTGAAAGCAGGTGCATAATTGCAAAGCCTACCACATGATTGTTTGCTCAAAGATGTGCAGGTTACTATTATAAGCAGCAGCAGCCTCCGAACAAACACAAGCTGTGCACAACATGAAATGTAGGGCACCAACGAATGAGAAATGATTCCGCTCAGGTGAGAGCAAACATTTGGCTTTCATTTGACAGGTTTCATATGAACAACATAGCCTTCAGTCTTTTAGGCTCATCAACTCTGGATGGCGTAAGATGGAGAAAAATGTATTTTTTTAAATTATCTTTTTTATTTTTATGCTTCAGGACGCTATATTGACTTTAATTCATGTGAGCCACTTTTATGTTGTGCATAGTGCATGACTTTATCAGGAAATCTTGATTGCATCCTTAATTAAATTCCATTTCCTTATATTACTTTCAACTTTCATTACATGTATCCTGGATGGCATTGGATCCTACAAAGTATAATCTCTATTAATTTATTTTAGCATTTGTCATCCTTATAGTAAGCCTACCTCTAATTTTAGGCTCTTTGCTGGTTTTGTGATGAGTAGATTTAGGGTACAGAGCTCCCTGAGGGCAGCTTCTTCTTCTGGGTTCTGATAAGGATCCAATCAGGAAAACATCAGGATTTGGTTTGATCTTGTCAAGCATGCACATCCTTAATTTCCATACCTCACGTTGGGCAGCTATTGAGTGGCAGGAGGTCCTAGATAAGCTTTCATGTAAGTCTGCCTTACGAAAGCATGCATAGTATTGAACCTAACTCATCCATTCAACCTTTATTTATGCAAGTTAATTCCATTGAGCCTCGAGGACTCATTTACAACAGAGACCTGGCTACAAACTAAGAATGATGACAACAGCAACAGTAGATTTTCCTTGGACAATCAACAATAGACAATCA
>JARVGS010000127.1:12984885-13002153 GCA_031762315.1 Hypsolebias antenori
CCCCCCCCCCCCCCCCCCACACACACACACACACACCACAATCACATGATCGCCCTGCTTTTGTGGAGGCAGATGATGAAATAAAACTGAGCATATTATGTCATTTATTTCCTGCTATGGTCCCATGTTAACCATGGATTATCTATTTTTAATTCTGTATTAGGAGAAAATAAACATAACTGACTTTATTACAAGTCTCTAATCCTTTTTATCATCACTTTACAGTAAGAAATAGTCATTTCCACCAAGTAACAATCTGAACTGAAAACCATTTGGATGTAAGGCCATGATGTAAATAATAATACCATAATCTTACTGTGGTGAGGCCCAGAGACCAAAAGCACAACTCTAAATCCTTCTTCTAGTCACTATGACTACAAATCCATGATACAATGCTTTTATTGTTACTAACATGCCGTGTTTTAAATTAGATCAGTGCATCAACCACATGGGTCTTTGGTTAGGAAGTGTTGTAACCATATGTTACCTGGCGTCTTTATTTATGAAATATTGTAAGACTTATATGGTTTTATTGGTGTCATGCTGTCATTGTGGTAATAAATTAGTGATCAAACATACAGGCTCATGGTGTCCTTGCTCCTTGTGATTATGAATAGCTCACAGCATGTGTCACAAGTCTTGAATTTCCTCTTTTTTTCAGATGACTGAGGGCAGATTGTGTCAAGTTCAGCTGCTGGACGACAGGAAGCTGGAGCTGCTGGTTCAGGTACAGATGCTCCCACATAATAAAACATAAAAACGCTCTGGTTTTTATTTTTATTTTTCTAAAGAAAACTTTTGACTGTCGTGTAAATTGTAAAACAGATGGCAATGAACTGCAGATTTCAGAAACCCATATTTTATAACAAATCACAGACATCTTCACCTCCAGGTACAGGAAGAGGGCCATCTGCATCATGAAGGACCCCACTCACCCAGCACACACACTGTTTGCCCCGCTTTCCTTGTGCAGAAGGTTGAGGAGCATTAAGTGTAGAACCACTAGACTGAGGAACAGCTTCTACCCTGAAGCATTTAGACTCATGAAAATCTAACCAGGATAATCACTGTAATGCAACGTTGATTGTTATGTGCTGCTGATTATCCATGCTGCTGATCTCATGCTGCTGATTATTTCATGTTGCTGTATTCATTCATTTGTGCTCATCCACCCGCAAAGACTCATGTTCATGCTGCTGTTGTTCAGTGTATTGTTTTGCATAATTAGTGTTTAGCATATATCTTATATCTTTTAGTGTACAGTTAGGCATTTTGTTTAGTGTATATCTTAGATATTTACAGTTTCTTTTTATACTTTATATTTTTGCTATTGTTGGGTGTAACTGTGTACACAATTTCATTCCACCTCATGTACCACATGTGATGAGAATGACAATAAAGACACTCCATCTTAAGATAAAAGGAATTGTAGATATTCACAGATATTAACAGTCTTCCTTATTTTCTGCTGAAGAAGATTATTCTGAAATCGTTCCACTATTTTCAGCTGCAACGTTTATACAGGCAGGTGAACCTCAGCCTCACTAAGCTGCTCCCTCGGCTGTTTCTTATTTGTACTGCTTACATTTACAGCTTTGTGTTGCACCTGTCCCTATCGTTTAGAGATGGGTTTCTGCCATGAAACTTAAAATGACCTTGCTTTGACAAGAAAGGAAAAAAAAATTTTTTTTAACGTAATGTTTATTATGTTCAACTGTAAAAAGAATATGGGTTTGCAAAATGTGCAAATGATTACATTTAATTTTTATATACATGTTACATGTCCCAATTTCTTTAAAATCATGTTTGTAAAAACCATATGAGAGTGAAAGAACTTGCAGACTGAGCTTAAAGTCACTGGGTGGTAAACTCGACAGTTTTAAATGGATAAAAGCTCAAAACATTGTGGCATGCATGATGAGAAACAAGACAGCGGTGTATGCTGTGTTTTATTTTCAGTGTTTGTCAGACAGTTCAGCAGATACATTTCAACACATTTCATCAAACAGTGACATCCTAAAACTAAAACTATCGTCTAAATCTTTCCATTCCAGCCGAAGCTTCTGTCGTATGAGCTCCTCGACTTGGTGTCCTCCCACTTCAACCTGAAAGAGAAAGAATTCTTCGGACTTGCTTTTTTTGATGACAAGTATGCAAAGTTCTTGTTCTTGCTAAAGTAATATTTTATATTAAATATTAAAGCAGCTTTCTAACACTTCAGCTTGTTTGTCTCTGCAGCAGTCAGTGTAAGTGGTTGCAGATGGACCGCAGAGTTCTTGAACACGACTTTTCGAAGAAGGCTGGAGCCATTTCTCTGAACTTCCTGGTCAGGTAATCTGGTAGTGGAAAGCACAACATGGCTGGCATCACATATTACCAACACAGTTTGAACAGGATTAACATGATAATGTTTTGACTGTGGCAGGTAAACATTTGGCTCTTACTGTTTTGTAGCAACTCATCCACCCAAGTCTAATTGTTAAAAAGTTATTTCAGTCATTTTAAAGGAAGGTTCTGTAGAAAAGAACAGTTATTTACTTACAAATGTAGTTACCGTACTTTCCACCATACATGTCACACCGCCTTATAAGTTGCATCAGACAAATGTGTCTAATAAAGTGGAAAAAAAAAACATAAATACGTCGCTTGCTGTATAAGTCGCATCTATTATGCGTCACCGCTGACAACTCAGAAATGTGGGCCGGTGTCTCACAAATCGATTGGTTGCCAAATGGTGGCTGCGGGAGCGTGCATACGAAGACTTTAACAAGACTAACACATAAAAATAATTATTTGTTTGCTCAAAATTATAACAAAGGTGTGTCTCAGTCTAATTTTTCTTAATAAATGCACTTTGATGGTCAAATCAGCTGCATTTCAAAAGCAGATTTGCAGAAGCAGGAGCACACAGAGGGAGGACCCGCTTTGTATTTCCTCAAAATTTAACAAGATAACCACCTAAAAACAATTATTTATTTGATTGACATTATAGTAAAGGTGTGTCTCTGTTGAACTTTTCCTTAATAAATGCACTTTAATGATCAAATCAGCTGCATTTCGCCTGGGCGGCGCAGCAACATGCAGCTGATTTGACGTTTGCTCCAGAGCGAGATGAAGGTGCTTAGTATGGCAAGCCAAGTGTCTCATTAATAGCCACTTTTACCAATTAATGAGACACTTGGCTTGCTATTTTACTCAAGTGCCCTCTAGCGGCTGAAAATAGTAGTGTTTAATATTTTCCATGTCAGAATTAATGAAATTTTCAGATCTCAGCTAAAAATTGGCTTATAAATATGGGGGAAAAACATAAGTCACTTCGCTGTATAAGTCGCTGGGCATGCTAATTTATGCAAAAACGTGCAACTTATACAATGAAAAGTATGGTATATGGAAGTGCAAAAAATATAAATGGTGAGAGGTAGCAGCCTGGGGCCACTTCCAGCAGGAATGTGATAATACTTCTACTGAAATAAGAGTGCAATGCAAAATTACAATGGTTGTGATGGTAACATTTACTCAAACCACTAAAATGTTAGAACACTGGAGTTGTTTTAAGGTAGAAAAATTGCCCTGGAAATGGGTCTGCTCAGACTGCATTGATGAACGCATGATGGCTTGTCAAAATAGATTAACTTCCAAAACAGATTTTGCCATTTTACAATCTCCAAAGTTTCAAAGTTGTTCACACATCATTTTACTCTGTCTTTGACTTTGCATGGTTGTTTTGGCAGAAATATCTTGATACTCCTGCCTCAAGTTCATCAGATGTGCCACAGCTAGCTGCTGTGGTTTTAAATAACCACAGAACTCCTTGAAAATCTTCATGTAATGCAAACAGGAAGTTGGTGTAAAAGGTTTATAAAATAACGTTAGCAAAAACTGCTATAAGTTTTCTGAGATGCAGCAATCCTCTTGTCTTTGACTGTGTTTGCTATAATCATTAGCTCATTTGCTCTATTGGGTTTTATTTCACCAAACTACATTTGTTTGAATATCTTTCTGCAACAAGTAAGATATTAATTGTTCATACGCTGTCCACAGTCTCTTAATGTCAGGAATTTCCTTAAAACACAGTTACTTACAGTACAAATGAAGATTTCATGAACCAACACTCACAAGGTCAATAATTAATCTTATTTAAGTCTTAGTTTTATTTCCTAAGTCTTTGCTTTCCTCTCTGGCAGGTTTTATCTAGAAAACATCACACAGCTAAAGGACACCATAACAGTGGAGTTATTCTTCCTGAATGCAAAATCAGCTGTCTACAATGTAAGTGTGTGCTTGCTGTCTTAATGGGATTAAAAATAACAACAACAACAACAAAAAAAGAAAGATTTTGCTGCAGTTGTTTTTCATCAGAAGCTCTCCAGTGATTCACTGTCTCTGAACTCTGCACTCCAGCCCAGCAGACGGTGGCTGCAGGGCACAGATTTCTTACTCTGCTGGCTGGAATGTAAAGTGCACAGAGTGAGAACGTAGAAAAACAACAACCAAACTTTAGTTTGTGAATAAACAGAGGTTATTGAGGGGCACAGGGAATATTCTCTGGCTGTATCTGCAATGCAAACACATTTTTCTCAGCTTACTTCTTTCCTTTGGCCTTCTGTTTCCCAGGGGATGATTGAAGTGGAAACTGAGAACATCTTCAGACTAGCTGCAAATGCCCTGCAGGTTTGCTAGTTTAATGGTCTCTCATGCATACTGTGTATTAATTGCTACGTCTGAAAGCATCTGATCTAACAAGATGTTGTTTTTTGTAATTATCAGGAGGCAAAAGGAGACTACACGAGGTAAGAGCACACGATGAGCAGGAGTATTTAACAGCAGCAGGATGAGTTAATAGTGAGCTGTTGGAGAAGGCGTTCAATAGGTCGCTTGTTTCTCTGGTGCAGACAACAAAAATCAATAGTGTTACTTTGTGAGGCTCACCACAGAGCGCTGGGAAGCTTGCACCAGACAGATAATGAATTTCACAATGCTGATAGAAGCCAAGTCACCGCTGAGCAGAGACACCTTTACATGCACACACTGGCTATTATCAAGCAGGGATATAATGCTGGCTGTGTTCAGAGGAATACTGCAGGTGGTGGTGCACGCTGCCACCTGCACCAGACCCACTGCAGAAACAAGATGATTTAGACATACATGTTCCTGAATATCTTGGATGTTATTTAGGTCACTGTTGTTTCACCCTCGGTATCTTTTAAGGCATTAGTGGTGTGCGTGTGTGGGAGGATGATGAGGTGTGGTGATAGGAGGAAGAAGCTGTTAGGCCAGAGGTTTTCTCAAGCTCACCCTCATTTATCCATGTATTGCAGAACAATGTCGGTATTTTGTCAATAGAAAAAAAGATGATTGTTGACTTGTGGAGTTTATTTTTCTTGAATGTGTGGAAAGAATTGTCATGCAGGAGAAATACTTCAGATCAGAACAACATCTGTGTGCTTTGGCACAGATTGGACATATTTCTGCAACACGTTCTCTTCAAAGATTTGACCTCAGTGTTTTTTTTTTGTTTTGCAATGATGGTGGTTCAGAATCTCGCATGGATTTCGGTAAGTCGTACTGGAGGAGCATGGGCCACATCTGGACCTTCTTACAATTTGATCTGTCCTGTGAAATATCATTTTAAACTTATTTCAACCTGCTTCTCTGTGGAAGACTCAGGCTTTGTTTCTTTTTAAGTTGCTTGAAATGTTGGCTTGTTTTGTGCAAACTTCACCCCAATCAGCCAACTTTGAAAGGAAAATAAGAACTCTAATTTCTCAGTGTTTGATTTTGATGCAGAAAGAGCAAATCTCATGAGTCAGTTCAGGACAGAGCTCTTCTCATGCCACTTTTCTACAAAGACACCAACAGCAACATTAAAAAAAAGACCTTGGTGCCTAAATAATACAACTAGGCATTTCAACTCAGCTTAATATTTTCTCAGTTTTGCTGTTTTTCTTCTCTTCCAGTGATGAAAACACTCGAGCTGATTTGAAGAAACTCCCAACTCTTCCCACCAAAGTGCTGAAGGAGCACCCGTCTCTTGCATACTGGTAAGCTTTCAGGGAATCACCTATACTGCCAAAGGCAAAACCGTGGCTTTATTTTTGCCTGCATCGGTGTGCACTTGTACAACCTTTACCATCTGCCTTACAGTTCTGTCACCTTTGATCAAGGGGTGATTTTAATTTACAACTCTGGAGTGCAAATGTAAATGTTGTTTCTGGGTGTAAATAGCTTTTTTGGATGATCATTTGCTCTGGTGTCAGATGCTGTGCAGCTGGAAGGCTTTTTATTGAAACCTTTTTGCTTGTGGGTATTTGTTAAGATGCGTAACCATGGCAACAATGTGGTTTTTACAACTAGGAGCAGCTGATTAACAGCTCAAAGCTCAAATAATACCTCAGCTACAGCCCCAAATCACAAATGAGTTAAAAAGGAGGTGCCATGGATGCATCCTGTCTGCTGAGATCCTGGAGCAGGCGGGAAATGCGAGTTGTGACTACAAAAAGACCAAGACCATCCCCTGACACCTGCAGGTGGCTGTCCACAATAATGAGGAGCTCAACAAGCTGCTGGGAGGAGAGGCCATCAATCAGGGAATAGTTCTGCCCTAGATTCAGGTGGTCCTGCTGCCCAAGAAGACCAAGAAACCCAGCAAGTCCAAGTAGACGGATCAACATCTGCAAACAGTTTCTAAAGATCTTCTATAAGACAGACCACTACTAGAGATCCTTCATGCTCATGGCCATCAGCATCTATAACAACTCTTTAATGAAACCAGGATGATGAGTTACAACAGCATTTCATTCCTATTTGGGATTAATAAAGTATTTTTGAATTGAATTGAAGATGTTTGGTGGATGTTGCAAGGCTTTTAATCACCTGGACTGAAATCTTTTTGAAAACAGGTTGAATGCTTTACATGCAGCCACACAGGCAATTACAGGTAGTCCTCGACTTCTGAATGAGATCCGTTCCTACGCCCATTCGTAAGTCGAAAATCGCCACATGTCGAAACATACATAAGTCCTGTACAGCACTAAATACGGTAATAATCATTTTATTTAAAAGCGCCTTTTAGGACACCCAAGGACACGTCACAGCAAGAAACATATAGAAATGCCCAGGCAAGGATCTGTGTAAAACAACAGAAAGGACTGAATAAATAAACCAAAAACAAGGAAAAAAGTACCACGTGCATCTAGCTGCAGCATGGCAGCCATGTGCCACGGCAGCGTTTACTCACCGGAAGTTTTAACTGTACAATTAACAAGCACTTAGCATATCCTAACACAGTACCCTACATAATTATCAAAAAAATCATACGTTTTAGTGCCATAATAAAGGAAAAAGAGTTAATTTCCTACCGATAGCTGGTGAGGCCTTTTCTCCTCCTGTTAGCATGTTAGCTCGTGTCCCTCCAGCATCTGAGGCTCCCTGTAGTTCGTGCAGTCCAGACTGTTTATAGGAAGACCTGTTAGCATGTTAGCTCCATACATTTGGAGCCATAATGAAGGGAAAAAAGAGTTAATAACCTACTAGTATGCTGGTGAAGCCTTCCTCCACCTGTTAGCATGTTAGCTGTCCAGCTACGCTGTTTAATTCTGCCGTCTCTCCAGCTGTCCTCAGCTGTTTCTGCTGTCAATCTACTGCTTCTTATTGTCAAACAGGAAGTACAACCGGAACTTGGCTTTTCAAAGTAAAATTTTTCAAAAAAAAATATATATATATATATTTAATGAGATGCGTGACGTAACCCTGAAATGTTGTAAGTCGAGACTGCCGTAAGTCGAGGACTACCTGTACATTCAAATTAGATATCTAACCACCCAAAATAAAAAATAATGTAATTTTTCATTTGATTACACACAATAAAACAAACCATTCTGTTCCTTTCTGCAGTGAGGATCGAGTAATCGAGTATTATAAGCAGTTGAAAGGTGTCTCCAGAGGACAGGCCATTGTGCAGTAAGTAGTGAACCAAAGTGTGCCTTTGTTTCAAATCCTTTAACACGTGTAATGAAATTAGGCTGAAAGTTCATTAATTTTTCTGTCAACTCCATCAACCCTTTCAATTTTTCCCTGCCTTCCTGGCATGTCTGGCTCACAGCATCTGTTGGAAATCAATATCAGCTCTTTAGCTGCAGTCGAATCCCACTGACTCACTCGGGTTCCTATTCGTCTCTGTTCACTTTCCAAAGATAAACCACGGACAAATCACACAAACCAGCTGTCATTTTAATAAAAGTTTTTGTCCTCTAGGTATCTGACGCTGGTGGAATCATTGCCAACATATGGCGTTCATTATTTTGAGGTTAAGGTAGGCCTATGGTTGTGACTCATAGGAAATGACAGCTCTTGCACCTGGAGTGGAGGCAGCAGAGTGAGGTGTGCGTGCTCTTTTCCTCGCAGGATAAACAGGGGATCCCCTGGTGGCTCGGAATCAGCTATAAGGGCATCGGCCAGTACGATCTGCAGGACAAGTTAAAACCTCGGAAGGTAAACATTCACTAAAATGGCTGTTTTTTTTTTTTGTTTGTTTGTTTCACGCTAATCTGATTGCACAGGGTGAGGACTGCTGCTGTTGCACATGAGTGCAGTGATTCACCAGCTTTAATTCATGCACCACGGCTTGCACCTCCTGGAAAAACTTGGCTTCAGCTCTCGCAGACGAGGCCAGACATGAAAATACTGGAAGAGTGCCTCAGTTTAAAGGAATCTCTCAGTTTGTTTGAATAGACTAGAGAGTATTTTTTAACGTTTTTTTAATTTTTTAATTGGAGAATCATGTGGACGTCAGGAACATGCTTTTCTTGTTTCACTGTTTCAGCTCATGAGCTGAGAAAAGAAGGCCATGTGAGGGATCAGGCAGCTGTGATCTGTGACGTCAGAAGCACAGGATAAAAACGAAGGTTCGAAACGTTTCATCGCTTTCCTTTTGAAGCTCTGTGACGTCGCAGTGTGAAGCAATCCATCTGTGACTGGTGCATCCTGGAGTTGTGCAAGAAGTCAGCTGATCTGCGTGTTTTCAGAAAATAGAAGAGGGAGTGAAATGATGAGGTCGAAGCGGGGAAGAAAAGGGCTGGATCTGGGCGTTCAACATGAATGTTCAGAGAATACCTGACGAGACAAGTTGGGAGCTGACAGCAGGCAGAGTAAAGTGAGTGTGTGGACAGCAAAGACACAGAGGATTCCCTATATGCTGAGGATCCACTGGTAAGACTGGATGTTACACTTTGTTCTGTAAGCTTGAGGAATTTCTAGAAACTGGGTCTTTGTTCATAGAGTACATTTTTGATCTGATTTAAGAAGCTTGCCCCCCAGCGCTTCTTTGAGTTTTACTTGTGTCTCGTTCAGATTTTGTCCAGACACATGAGTCAGTGATCCTAATGTTCACATGTGGCTGCTGACGGCGAGCAGCTGGTTGATAGTAGGGGGGGCAGATGGAATGAGCCATGGAAAGTATTGTGGGTTACAATGAATCTTCACGTAATGTTCCTCTGTGGTGTTTTTCTCAGTCACACACCAGCATTACTGCAGACTTGCCATGTCAGGCAGCCGAGACTGTAATGACAGTTCATTTTAGAGTCTCTTTTTTTGATGACGGTGGGAGAAACAACTAGCAAAATGTACGAAACAGGTTTTTTCCACCAAAAAAGTTGATTGAATCTGTGTTAGAATGAGTATTTTCTAGATTTAACAGTTTTGGGGGGGATTTGGGTAAGAATCTCCCTTGAAAAAAAATCCCTGAAACAAACACATCTCTGTAATGAGATGATTTTTTTTTTCACATTTTAACCTGCAGCTTTACCAGTGGAAGCAGCTGGAAAACTTGTACTTTCGGGAGAAGAAGTTTGCTGTTGAAGTTAATGATCCACACAGGTGAGCAAAAAACCGAGATCCTTTTCCTCGTTCGGATAACTATTTGTACAAGATATTATTATCTCCTGCCAACAAAATGTAAAAGGTATGTTTTGTCCACGTCTTGTTTATCTGTTGGCGAAATATCTCATGAACCACTTAACAGATTTTGATAAAACTCTCGGAAAGGGATAAATGGATGAACATTCACAACTTCACTTGGCATCTCCATTTAAGATGGCTGCCACAGTACAATTAATGAACACAAAAGCGGCTTTACCTGAGTCATCTTTACAGATATTCAGTTAAAATGATGTGTGGTAGCATCTGAAAGTCATCCCTACACACATTCTGAGTGCTAAACATTTTTTAACATCTACCATTAAAACATTGATGTCATCTATTCAGTCAACTCTCTCTTTGTTAGAAAAAATATCTTATGAACCACTGAATGGATTTTATTGAAATTTTTAGAATTTCCCAGGCCAGCTGAGAGACATGGCCTCTCCACTGTATCGTGGGTTTTCCCGGGGGTCTCCATCCAGTAGGACATGCCCAGATAACCCTCTAGGCATGTGTCGAGGTGGCATCCTTACCAGATGCCCGAACCACCTCAACTGGCTCCTCTCGATGTGGAGGAGCAGTGGCTCTACTTTGAGTCTCTTCCAGATAACTGAACATCTCATCCCATCTCTAAGGGAGAGCCCTGCTACCCTGCAGAGAAAACTCATTTTGGCCACCTGTATTTATGATCTTGTTCTTTTAGTCACTACTCAGAGTTCATGACCATAAGTGAGAGTAAGAATGTAGACCTTCTGGTAAGCAGAGAGCTTCACCTTGCAGCTCAGAGCATGCAACACTACAGAAGCTGCCTTAATCCATCTGTCCATGTCACGCTCCATTCCTCCATCACTTATGAACCAAACCTTGAGCTACTTAAACTCCTCCCCCTTGAGGCACCACCTCAATCCCAACCCAGTGAGTGCAGTCCACTCTTTTCAGACTGTGGACCATGACCTCAGATGCCCACCAATACACTAGAGGTGCCTCTGTAGCTAAGGATCCTTTGCCTACAAGCTAGCAAGGCCCAATCAAGTGCCTTCAACTTGACAGCCTCCCTCACCAGGGGTGTCCACCAATGGGTATGGGGAGATACCAACAACCTTGTGGCCACAACTCAGGGCAGCCATCTTAACAATGGAGGCTCAGAACATGATCTAGGTGAGTATAATGCCCCCCACCTCTGCTGGAATGCAGTTCAAATTCTGTTGGAGGTGGGAATTGATGATTTTTCTTGACAGCTTCTTCCATCAGCCATTCAGCAACAGCCTTGGGTCTACTGGGTCTGTCCAGCTTCTTCCCCCTGCCATCTGATCCAACTCACCACAGGGTCTTAATTAGTTGATACTGTTGTTCAGCTCTGTCTTCAACTGATCAAATGCTGACAGCATCACATGTTTTAGCCTCCAACTGATCCATGTTTTCATTACTAATCCAAAGGGATTATCCACGATGCTACAACTTTTACATAAATGATTTTTTTTTTTTCAAAACGCTGCCTCTCGCTCAGATTTTCCGTCTGTTCTTCAGGAGAGCAGTAACCAAGCGCACCTTTGGGCAGACAGCTCTACTCATTCACACGTGGTATGCCAGCCACTCTTTGATCAAGACTATTTGGGTCATGGCCATCAGCCAGCACCAGTTCTACTTGGACAGAAAGCAAAGCAAAGTAAGTGTCAGCTACAGGTACTACCAGTTCTGTCTTTACCCTGTCCACACCTTTTCACTTATCCTTTAGACATATTCAATATTGTTTTAGGCAAAATTAGGACCAGCTAAAAGTTTGGAAGAAATTGCCATGGAGCTCACAGAGCATGGAGGAGCAAAGCTGAACAGACTGGGAGATGATGGTCAGAAGAATAATCTTATAACAGCCAGCAATGGGAGTCTGGTGTCTACAGGTTGGCTTTAAACACTTTTTAAAACAATTCACTTCATAGAGCACATTAGGTTTGACGTTTATCCTGATTAAGTTTGTTGTTCAAAATTGAAAGTAGTAGAGAAACTGAGCAGTCTGGGAAGTAACACCACGAGACATGAAAAATCACCCTATATCTGTTTAATTTTAGGTTCTGCCGACTATGAAATGAGTGAGGAACAGAAGAAAGAAAAACTCTCTGAACTGAGGAAAAAAGAACAGGACATCCAAGACATTCTGGCCAAAAAAACAAAAGAACTGAAGAAGATTTGCCTCAGAGAAGCAGTGAGAAATGAATTTTTAATAAAGCTTTTCTGCTCTGATTAAAGACTGAAATCCCTTTAATACTGATAAGCCTTTATACTTTGCAGGGGGTGGTCTGATTGCTTTTACTCTTACTTGTAGTTTAAATAAATGTTGTGGCTTTGTCCTTTCAGGAACTGACTGGCAAGCTGCCAAAAGAGTATCCCCTGTCTACAGGTGAAAGACCGCCACAGGTCAGACGACGAGTTGGTACCACCTTCAAGCTAGATGAGCTTTTCCCTTACAATGAGGTCGGTATGAATCAAACACAGCAGCAAAGTGACATTGTTTAAATGTACAACACATAGTTTGTTTCATTTGTTTTAGCTTAAAGGTTAAACCGAGATTACAGTAAATATGAATCCTGGATTTTTCATTGAGTAACAGTGTTGTGTTTAATATGCATGACTGAAGTACATACTGTATTGCAGTTGATGACAAATTCAATGATTACAATGACTCACACACTGTTTGAGGTCATATGGCATGGTATACTTAAAAGTTTTCCTGACACCAGATTTGTTACATCCCTAATAATGAATCAGAATTGGAATTGGATAACAATACTTGAGTACTTGATCGTGACATTGATTTTTTTTTTGTGGATGGGCCTCCTATTGCTGATGTTTGCAGGATCCCTTTCTGAGGAACCTGGAGAGCAGATTTGCCCTTCAACAGAAGATCGTTGAGGCAGCTAAGAAGCTCGCAAATGAGCCAGAACTGTGCAAAACAGTGAAGAAGAAGAGGAGGAGAAACTGTTTGGATGCTATGCACAAACTCCAGCAGATAGAGAACGAAATGAACCAGTACAGAATCAAAAAGGGGAAAAAGCCCACACAACGTGCCTCTGTGATCATTGCAGGTATGGTGCCAGTTCATCACTGCATTCATCATTCAGCTACACTTGCAACCAATTTGAATACGTTTTCTTTCTTTTAAGATGAACTAATCCAGTCGGACTGTGGCTCTCTGTCTAGTCTCCCATTAGATGATGGTGAGTTGGTCGTAAAGTTTGCTCAGACCATTAGATCTGCTTCAGTCTTGGTAAGAAACATAACTGACTTCTGTAGTTTACTGTGTCTGTTTAGAAGACTCGGACAGTGCAGGTCAAAGACCAAGGTCACGCTCAGTCCAGGGTTCACCTCAGCTCAGCCCGATGCGATCTCTGGGAGCAGAATATGATGTGGAGAGACAAGGAGCCCCCAATCATCACAAAAACAACAGGTGCCCTAACATTCTTCCCCAAACTAACAGTGATAAATATAAAGATAGCATGCACTGTCAGCTTTGTCATGTCATGTTTGCAGCCTTATTTCTTTCCTCACATTTCATCCATATTTTTTCTTGTTCTTATACTGAAACCGTTTAGAAAAGCTTTTGATGGCATGGAAGCAGCCCACACCGGCCAGAATCCAAGAGAGGTCTCCTCCACCCACAGTAGTCCCTGTAAAACCCTTCCTAGACCTCCTAGAGACCCTCGCAGCATACCTCCTACCCCAGTTATGACCCGCAATGCCTACAGCAGCAGCCAGCTCAGGTGTGGTTCTTAATCCTCTGCAAGGCCAAGCAGCTACATATTCCTGTTAAAGATACCTTCTTCCAAATGTCATGTTTTCCTTCAAAACTCCCAAGTTTTACTAAAACTTCCATGCAAAACTTTAATTTCTGCTATTCCTACTAAATCCAGAACCATCATCTCGTGAATGATTTTGTTTCTTGAAGAAACAGAATAAGAACTGCGTTCTTTCTGCAGGTCAGAGGGGTCTCCTCATTGCTTCAGGCATCGCAGTGGAAGTCTGGAGTCTCAGCCACATTTAAGAAAGGACACAGACTGTGAGAAGCCTGTTTTCATCTTGTCGCCATCTCATCGCAGTAACAGCAATGAGGTGTTAGAAGATTGCTCGTCCTACACCAGCCAGTCCAGTCTGGACTGCTGCGGGGCAGCTACCTCCCACTACAGCACATTGGACTCCCGAAGCTCAACCATGCACCGTCTTCACAGGAAACTGGAAGTGTTTGGTAACACTGGAAGCATGCCCAACTTGGTTCAGCACCACTCTGGTTGTAGCTATTCATGCGAGACCTCATCCCACTATGCACCTAGTGCCTACTATGTTGCCGGTTACCCATGCCCCGACATGGAGCCTTACACTAACGGTGCCTACGTATATGAGAATGACGTTGAAGGCCACTATAATGTCAACCCGTCCTACCAAATGAACAGCTATCATGGACACGACAGATTTAGGCATTACAGCAGCAATGGAGCTGATAGTCTTTCTCAGAACCCTTACGCAACAGTGAGACCACCACGGACCAGAGAGGGGCCTAGAAATGAGCTCTTAGCCAAAAACATGCAGAAGGCCTTGGTGGCAGAGCATCTGAGAGGCTGGTACCACCGGAACAAAAGCCCCAGAGAGGGAGGGAGGGGTCTGATGGCTGGATGTGACTTCGACAATGGATCTCAGCTCAGTCTGGGCTACCAAACGATGCCAGCAGCCCTCAGCCACTCGAGCAGAACCACATCTTTCTCCTCAGGTAATTTAATTTTACTGACACATTTACAAACTGAATAATTTAAAAACCTAATCTGCTTTAGTTGTCTGCTAATTTAGAGTCATCTATACTCCACTGACGTGTGGTGAGGTTCATGGCTGCTGAGGCACTAACTTCATCACAATCAGATCTGTCAACATATGAAAAAAGGCTTTTAGGTGCGCCGACAGTGCACCTTATAATCCGATGCGCTTTTTTTTTTTTTTTCTTGTGCACAGTATAATAAAAAACAGACAAAAAATGTCCTCCACGTTTTGGCTTCTGTCTGCCATAGCTTCTTCAGCGATTTGGATACTTTGGATAGCGTTATTTTCTTCTTTAATAATACATGAACCCTACAGAGTAGTTTATTCACCATTTTATTGGCAGCAGTTAACGTGTTGTGTTTAAAATCTCATATCAGCAATCTTTACATTTACAAACTGTAGCACACAAAAAAGCACGTTTAATTTGGAGAAAAAAATATTTTAGTTTTACCTTTACTTATAAATGAAGTCCATGTGCCGCTCCTTCTGAACAAAGGAGCCAATAACTTTTTTGCAGAAGTCTTCCTTGTCAGCTTTCAGTTTTAAAGTCTCTCTGCCTCGATGGAGATCATTGCCATAAAATTGTTTTAGTTTAGAAATGTAATCCTCCATTGCGAAATTATATCTAATCAGGAGAAAAAAAATAACTAAATCACTGCCCTTTATTATTATACGTATATATTTTTTTTAATCACTGGAGCGGAGGAGGCGCAAGCAGAATCCCTGGGCTCACTAGCCCCTCCCTCGTCGATGAGGCAGGACAACTACGTGCCTCACTCGGCATCTTTTCACAGCCGTTTTATGATTGCTCAGCACAAGAAACACGTTAAGAGTTTTCGACAAAAACACTATACATTATGTTCACCAGCTAAACTATAGAAATGCAGTTCATGTAGCAAAAGTATTTATACATTTTAATAGCGACATAAAAGGGACAGGAATACGGCTCACTGCAGCACAGTCTGCTGAGCCGAGTGATTGCGCAATCCCTGGTGAGGCGCAGCTGCCTGGTGCCTCTGCGCACGTCTCTTCTCAGTATTTGAACGATAAATAAGAAAAAAATCGGTGATTTTGAATAAAACATAACTTAAAACTGGTTTAGTTTTAAGTAAAATAAGTTTATAGTTCAAATCAAAGGATAAATACAATAATTGCATTTGTTTTTGTCAATTTTATTTTATTTTTTTCCATGATGACAGGTGAGGCACGGCCTCACTTGCCTCCCCTGACCGCACGTCACTGACTGTATGTAAGTCTGCGATGAAATTAAACTCAAAGCAGTCTGCTCCTCAGATAATTATTGCTATTAAATTACTTTTTATATACATTATATGAATGTTGCTGTTCAATGCCCTGAGACGACTTCTGTTGTGACTTAGCACTATATAAATAAACTGAATTGAATTGATATACAATACAATTCAGTACAATACAGTAGTCCCCCTCTACTTTGCGGTTCATTTTGTACGGACTTGCTCCATCGCGGTTTTTCATAGTAAGATTGGACATGACACGTAATGCAACAGTGTGGATGCAATCTGCCATAAAACACCAAAGAAGAAGAAGAACTTCCTTTACTGTGTATTATGAGCAAGAGCAATGGCGCGCATGAGTTTATGCCAAGTTCATGTGTGTTTGCCACAACTCCAGCTTAAAATACACCGTAAAGGAAGTTTCAGTGACGTGAAATGTAAATCTGTCCATTTCTGTTACATTACTCTGTGGCTTTCTCAAGGACCCAGATGTGTGATACAAAAAAACTGAATTTTACAATTGAAATTGAATTACAGAAATGAAAATGAAAGTAGTCAAACGGAATTTTCACCACAACAAAATACAATTTCAAACCATTAAATTCAAATAAAATTTAAAGAAATAAATTTTCAAACCAATGGATTTAATTTCAAATGACATGAATACAGATTCAGTCTGAGATATTCAAATTCAGTTTCTGATGACACAAATTTCTGCCCATAGCAGGTAAGATAATAGAACAGCCACCATCAAAAATTGGGTTTGTATGGCCACTGTCATAAATAAATAAATGTATGTATATAAATACTGTACATACATACATATACTACAGTACATACATATATAATGTGCATACATATACACATATAATATGTGTGTATACATATATAAATACATATATATAGTAGTGTCTTGCTATGTCGCAGTTCATTTGTCGCAGACTTGCTCTATCGTGGTTTTTCAAAATTAGATTGGACATGACAAACAATTGGCTGATTGATGGATGAGCCGCATGATTGGCATATATTTTTTATTTATAATAAATTATTTTAAATTATTTAGCACCTGTTGAACCTTTGTGCAGTCCTTACTGCAGGATAAACTTCCTTCAACTTTTCTCGTGCAGAGCAGAGACGTGGGCGAGGTCGTGGGCGTGGCCAAGAGAGCTTGCAGATGACAAAGAGCAGAGGAGGCAGGGAGCTAAAATCATGATATTCTGCGCTCTTTTAGAACTTTAGAGTTTAGAAACATTGTTTAGAATATTGCACGAGTGTTGGAAGGGTTTAAAATGCCTTTATA